>JAQQZZ010072023.1:0-21488 GCA_030265115.1 Mopalia vespertina | reverse complement strand
GTCGAAACGACCAATAAAAGTTTGGTCGCCATGAGCGACCACAAAATGTTTGGTCGGTCACGTCTGTACCAAGTTTTTTTTGGTCGTTTCGACCAAGTTCTTCTAACAGTGTATATATCTCATGCTGAACGAAGCTCGTTTACATGTCAACGTTATATTGATGGGCCTCACTTGGGCAATGTGCAACCAATGAAACTACAGAACTGTGTCTATATTATGTGAAGAATACATAAACCTTCACTTATTTTTGCTCATTTTTATGCGTGTTCCAAAGGCAGCACCATTGCGTCACTACAGCTTCTATCTCAGGCATGATGGAGATTTGTGGTGGGCCATCTGGAGGTCAGTGTGTTTTGAAGAAGTGTGCTGTCCAGGAAATGATAATGCCTCCCGTATGGTGGAACTTTCAGGTTCGGTATACCTCTATGTTACCAGGAGCAGTAGGCCTATGTAACACCAGTTATGACAGAGCCGAGTTCCTAGCCACAACTACTGGTCATTATTGTTGCTAAACACAAGACAATCTCCATGGAAAATATGCCTTAAATCAAAATAGATATAAACAGCTTTTTCCGGGAAGAAATTAAACAACAGTCTCATGTTAATCTTTATTTCTGTCCTGATATAATTTGCTAGATAGCTCCGATGTGCAGTAAAATGTATATGGCCTTATCTACTTGTAATCTCGGTTGTCTTCTGCTGGCGAAACGTCTTTGTGTTTGTCTACACTCTTAGAAAAATATGACTCTAATGCAACCATTTAAGGTTCTTCAGTCATGGCCTTGGTGGAACCCTTTATGGTTCTGTATGGAATGTTCACAACAACTGTATCAAGTAATTATCCCTTTCTTCTTTTATCAAAGAGCCGTTTTTGTTGTATTGGTTCCATATAGAACCATCCTCTTGTATAAAGAACCCTCACAGAACCATTTTTTCTAAGAGTGTATGTATACTAACGGTTATAACTCTGTAGTAAGATCTGTGTCACCGATGGTAAAAAAAATTGCTGCAAACCCGTCGCCATGCGGTTTTTTATCTGATAAAGATCGTATTGTCTGAGAAACAGGAAACACATTTTGTAGATATCAATAATTCTGAGATTAACCTTTTTGACGTCGATAATTCTGGATTTGAATTGTGAATGGACTCAATAGTTTTTAATAAGATTCCAATTTACATTGAGCAAACATAAATCTTTTAATATACGTGTTATATTAGGCTGGTCTGAGATTACTGGACACACATGATAGTTAATCTAGGAAAGTATTGGCTGCATCACACATTATTTCCCCCTAGCCTTTGTGTCTGAGGCATTGTTTGTATCTTCGGATTAATTATCATATACATATACTTAATATATAATTGGTCTGATATCACGTGGACAAGATTTTGAATATTAAATATCACTGTTTCTTCGAGACTTGCCTTCTCACAGATCGAGAGTAAATTATGACGTAAATTAAACAATCCCGTTAAAATCTGGGGATACTTTAAAACCATACCTATGTGTTACAGCACCTCTCTTCTCGTGTTAATATCATTATAAATGTGTTTTAAGAGAATAAAAATACATACAATTGTCCACAATGGAAACGGAACGAAGTTTTTTTTTAATTGTGTATTATTGTGAGGCATGTATTCAGGACACTCGCTATCAGGCGTTCCAGTTAGCTCAGGGGCGACTACTCTATTGAGACTGTTTACATAAAGTAACATGGTTATACATTCTGTAGTAATGTGTAGGCTACAGATAAACTATTTCCTTTTGCTTTAGTGATTACGATTCTTTTGGTTGAAAATTGTTACTCTTTGCTATCCAAAATGCACAACCATACTAATTTAGATTGTTCACGACTGTTTGTACAGATTTGAGCCTGCGTTATGCCTTAACGTTTTAATCTATCACCGCGAATGTCCCTGAGACCCAGATACCGGCGACGTGTCTGATCGAATACTGACCGCCTTATTTGTCAATGGATACTTGTGAAAGAGCCACAATCTACAATAATGAGAAATCGATGTTGGCATTATTACCTCTTGACATACACGCTTTGATGGGTGTACAGTTCACGTTATGTATGGGGTTTTTTTTGCTGAAACAATGACAGGCAATATTTCAAACAAGGTATATATTATGGCTTGAGCAGACAATTTGCACAGTGGCTAGGGAAAAATTATTTTCTGTAAAATTTAATAAGTGTAATGATATTAAATTTGCACTTCACATAATCGTCATTAACACACTGTTAGGTAAATAAATGTTTCAAAAGAAGAAATAGCAACCAATATGAGCTATTTCTTCTTTTGAAACATTTATTTTTTGTTCTAATTCTGCAAATATGGATATTAAGCTGTAAACTATTAAAATGATCTTTGAACAAACATAGTTAGGACGTTCATGCAACACTGGAATATACTTGCCATTGTCTGTGAGTCATGGCCAATACAATCCTTTAGTCTACAGGCGTCTGAGGGAAATGACTTTAGCTTATCTGTCAGACCAGACACGTTGCTGTAAAAAGATAGGCCTAAGCTATAACATTTTTTTGTCTTTGTTTAAAAGACGTAAATTGAGAGGGACTCAACTATGTTCGTAATAGAAGCGCTTATAATTAAAGGATTTCTGAATATTTCTGGTCTGTATAGGGGGACGAAAGAGGCTAGGAGGATTCAATTAGTGAAAAACAACCATATACATGAAAACATATATATCCTTTATTTGACTTCCATCAAACTTGACACATTCACTGAGAGCTATTTCATATATATTGCTCCATAAAAGGTATCAAATGTAAGAATAATATAGTTTAACACAATGATTTATTACACATTTTTGTCTGCAGGCTATTAAACATTTATGTCATAAATTCGGGGATGTCATTAGATTTAAAGCATTGGTCTTTGGCAACTTTTTTGTTTGACTCGTTGATTTGCGTCATGCTCTTAGGTATTTCACTCATATGACGCCGGTGTATTCCCGCTGTAATAAGCATTGTGACATTGCCATGTACTTTTAGTGTTTTCCTATGCTGGAAAAATAATTTTACTCAAGTGCTTATCGCTATGCTCCAACTAAACTACCCTTAGGCAACATTCGCACTATATATTATCTATACATTGCCCTGTATAGTATCATTACATTACGTTTGAAGTTGATAAATCGATTTCCAGAATTTGACGTACAATCCCATGTACTTGTGGAACAATCCCATGTACTTGTGGTACAATCCCATGTTCCTGTGGAACAATCCCATGTACTTGTGGAACAATCCCATGTACTTGTGGTCCAATCCCATGTTCTTGTGGTGCAATCCCATGTTCTTGTGGTGCAATCACATGTACTTGTGGTCCAATCCCATTTTCATGTGGTACAATTCCATGTTCATGTGGTGCAATCCCATGTACTTGTGGTCCAATCCCATGTTCATGTGGTACAATCCCATGTTCATGTGGTACAATCCCATGTTCTTGTGGTGCAATCCCATGTTCTTGTGGTGCAATCCCATGTTCTTGTGGTGCAATCCCATGCTCATGTGGTCCAATCCCATGTTCATGTGGTACAATTCCATGTACGTGTGGTCCAATCCCATGTTCATGTGGTACAATCACATGCTCATGTGGTACAATCCCATGTACTTGTGGTGCAATCCCATGTTCATGTGGTCCAATCCCATGTTCATGTGGTACAATTCCATGTTTATGTGGTACAATTCCATGTTCATGTGGTACAATTCCATGTACGTGTGGTCCAATCCCATGTTCATGTGGTCCAATCCCATGTTCATGTGGTCCAATCCCATGTTCATGTGGTGCAATTCCATGTACGTGTGGTCCAATCCCATGTTCATGTGGTACAATCCCATGTACGTGTTGTACAATCACATGCTCATGTGGTACAATTCCATGTACGGGTGGTCCAATCCCATGTTCATGTGGTCCAATCCCATGCTCATGTGGTACAATTCCATGTACGTGTGGTACAATTCCATGTACTTGTTGTACAATCACATGCTCATGTGGTACAATCCCATGTACTTGTGGTACAATCCCATTTACTTGTGGTACAATCCCATGTGATTTGATGATCGGTCCTTACCAGAGCTCCTATCTAATAAAATATATTTAACTGTACTAGAAATGTATTTATGCCTTATCATGTGAGAAAACACGAAAACAGGGTTTCATATCGGTCTTTCGTCTTCAATACGATGGGAATATTTAACACGATTCGATTTGAATTTATACTCCAAAGGAAATACTAACGCAGTGAAATGTACTGTGTGTAAGAACACGACAAGATTGTTCTTTCAACGCTTATTGCTTTTTTGTTCGCAAGAAAATACTTGAAGACAAAATTAAATTGCTAAGCGTAAAATATTCCAAAACATTTTACAGCTGGTTTATTTGGAAAATACGAAGCAGAAGATAAGTTTCTATGAAACATGCACTTACAAACGGAAACAAAATATTACTTACATGTATACGGCTACAACTAGTAATACAAAACTGGTAAAGCTTTTCCAAAGAAGGACTAAATAATATTTGTCGTTGTATCACCTTTCCAACGTCAATTATCCAAGTATGCTAAAGTATGGACACCTGGAAGTTTGATTTGGGTTTAGCGCCGTACTTCACTCAAATGACTGCGTGCCAGCCCAAAGGAAACCACCCCGGATACCACTAACAACCGTGAAAACGCCATATATTTAACTGTATAAGAGATGTATTTGTCATTTATCATGCGAGATAACAAGATCACTTGGTTTCATATCGATATTTCGTCTTCAGTACGATTGGATTATTTAACACGATTCGATTTGAAATTAAATTCGAACGAAAATTAAGTTACTGAGTCTGAGAACAGGACAATATTCTTTTTAAACGCTTTTGTTTACCAAAAAACGTTAGTTCTTGTCTTTAAGCTTGTCTGAGTTTGAAGACTAATCTAAATTGCTGAACATAAAAACATCTAAAGCACAGAAGAATGCACAGTTGTTTTTTGTCTTTTGGATAAAAACGAAGCATAAAGTACCAAACATTTCCATGTGAGCACCAACGGAGACACAATATTACCTATTCTACTACAACATGTAACACAAAACTGATTAAGCTTTTCCAAAGAATGTCTCAATAATAGTCCTCGATGCCTCACATTTGCAACATCTAGTGTCCACGTATGATAAAGTTGTACGGAGTTTAGCGCCGTTATTACGTTTATTTCACTCATATGACGGCGTACCAGCCATATGTGTGAAGGAAACCACCCTTGACGCTACTGGCACCCAACAAAGACAACTACAGGACACACTATACTGACATTACAACCAGATCGATTACATGTTGCCCTTTAACTCCGAAAGCACCGGGGCAACATAACTAGAATGGTTTGATACTTTATACTAAAAGGTAAGTTCTGCCATACCAATAATGGTTAGATACTCTATGCCATAAAGTTAAGCTCTATACAAACATTTAATGGTAAACAGAACGTACGATAGAGCTAGGCATTCCTTGACGTTCGTATTACATATAGAATAAATGATTCGCCAGTTAACGTATATGAATCAAAGTAAAACTAGAAAATACAGTGCTATAAAATGTTGTGGACCAGAAGAGATTTGCTGCTAGCCATGGTTTGATTAATTAGTTGTTTGGTCCATCGATCCATCAAACCGCACGAAACTCGTTGACAACTGATTGGTGATTAATTGTAAAGTTATCCGACTACAACGGCTAGAAGCAATGTTAAAAAGAGGAGGGATTTCTCAGCAGAGCAGACACATGTCGAAATTTCACACAGCTTTTCCTGGTGGACTTTACAAACGCATCGAGGGTAAATAGAAGCAATTATATTAACCCCCGGATAGCTTACAACAGTTCATTTCGTGGATTCATATCATCAAAATCCAGCGTGCAGCGGATGATTAAAGATTTAAATCGCTCTGTGTTGGAAATAATAAATTGTCAACTTTTTCAAATTAGTCATTAAAATTGTCAACTTATAACCACAAAATCAACAAGATCATTTGGGCATAAATGCAAACAATGCACAATCAAAGATTAATCGTACGAAAACAATCCCACTTCTTTCTGTGTGATGGTGCGTTTGTGTGAGTTTCTTGTTCGGCGTTTCTAAATGTTGGCCCATATCCTCTTGGCGTTGATATCATTACCGATATATCCGAGAATTGACATTTGAATGACGCCCATGTACTACGAGAAGTACACAGCAGAGAAAGGTGAAGCTTTTATGCGCTCTGGTGGTGTAAGCTAGAATATAACAAAAGGCGCAGTTCCTCTGCACTACTCAAACCTGGCATAGTGCACAGCTAGTGAATGAAGAAATAATCAAATCAATGAGTGTAAGATTGGATAGAGTTTAACGCCATGCTAAAGGGTATTTTACTTATATCACAGCAGTGCATACACACAGTTATTGTCACACCACCCAAATGTTAGTCTTTTTGCTTTGTTGGATTAAATTAAATCACTTGATCGGATAGAACTTATAAACATAATATTTTAATGTAGAATAAAATAAAACCCAACAGTCCGCATGACGTCGTGTTGCCAAATATCAATTGTGCTACCAAATGTCAAATCCTAGTAGCTTTTCTGATCTCCTATCTTCGATACTTTTGCTAGTGTCCATTATTATCCCGGGGAACACGAAAGCATATAAAAGACACGGCACCTGTAACATTGGAATGCATGCAGGAGATGTTGGAGAAGTATATAGATCGAACGATTTGTATTCTACGAAATACAGAATAGTATCCTTTCAAACTTGACGTTTTCACCTTCATTGACATCGAAAACAATCAATGCATCACAATAACTGTATGACAAAAAAGATGTTTAGCTTTAAAATATATTTGCTATGAAGTATACATGTTTTTAAAGTATGTTCGTATCAACCAATACACGATTTCGACATTGGGTATTATGAAGTTTAGAAATCAAATCAATCACAATTATTAACCGCACTAGACAATAATTTCCTAAAGCAATGGCAGGATGGGACGCAAAAAGAGATCGGCTATGTATAACCATGTAACACAAGACCCGGTACGCATGGCCCCGTAGCAAAAGACCAATGGTGTTCCCTTCAACCACACGCTGTTGCTGTCTCGTTTCCTTTTTATTCCCATTAGTTGGACTGGTCGGCCTGCGGCCTTAGCGTGATAGTTAGGGTATTCACCTACCAAGTCTACTTCGATGTGCCGTGTACGGGTTATAGCCCAACGGTCGACCATCAGGTATGTGAGTGTAACACGATGTGGCACCAGCAATCGCGAGGTTTGTTTATACGAGGTTTCCACTCGATTTCAATCGTTTTTAAGCAGGGAGCAAAGTGCTTTTGACAATCCGTCGTCACATAAATCAAATATTATTGAGTACGACGTTTAATCCCAATCAAACAAACGAAGTTGGACTGGTCAATTTTGCATAATACTTCATTTATCTGGAGTTATTCCTAGAAAACTCGTTAAGTGTAAACTCATTATATATTTTTGCTACATGTATCTCGTATAGACATTAATACACAACATAAACAACGAGGATGAGATACTGTACAGTAGCTATTAAAATAAGCCAGAATAAAACTAAATACAACAATCTGTGAAAGTACAAATATGAGCCATGTCATATAAACATAACTCCTGATGCCTGATGTACAGCAAAATGAAACGTGGGAGTATCAGATTTTGCTCAGTTATTAGGAATTTCCCTAATTACAACCATATCAAACGTCTGACGTTTCTTAAAGAAAAATCTTGAGAATAAACTTCGCCGTGACGTTCACCTGAGTAACCTTTCGGTTTGAATTAAATAGTCTGATCTTAAATTGACATATCTAATAATTAAATAACACGAGTTACATACAGATATCATCAGAATTACTAGTCCGGTCTAAGTGATATTCCTCGATCTTGTCTTGGGGACAAAAATAAACATGAAGATGTCAAAAACTATTGCTTACTTCATGCGTAAAGTACGACATATAGACTCTTATTCAGACGTTGATTCCGTGATAGTAAATGACAACGTGCATCATAATCTGTAGTACTTGAGATAGCTGGATGTTGCGTACGTCGAGGTTGAAGCTACCATCATGCAAATTAATGTAGAGTAAGAACTCCAATAAAACATTTAGGGAGTAAATGGTTGACTGTTTGGGTGTATTGCTGTATCAATCACCAGAGCCGATTACAATAAAATACAACGTAAATATCCAGACAAATAGCAATATTACAGCGCAGAACAAATATAACAGAAACATTTTAAACTACTTCTGAATCCACAAGTATCACAAGTAAAACAAAATTAAGCAATTGACAGGGATACATTGCTCACAGTGCTAAAAGATTTGTCTGATAATAGTTTGATTAACAAACCGAACTTTTGAGTTGTATTAAGATGGTATGCTTTATGATATAAAGCGTCTTACTGGGGGCCACTATGTTACTATCATGCGGTTACTCTCAACAAACTCAACTACAAAAAGGCATTGTTTAACTAACTATATGTAAATGTTGCATTCTCATTTACTCTGTGAATGGCTTGTGTACGATATATTCACTTTCAGAACGTTAGAATCATGTTAAAGCTCAGATACAATGGCTGATCTTTTGCTACATGTTTCTGTTACTTATTTGACAAATTCACGAACTTGAATGCATGCTAGTCAGAATCGGTACCAATTGTAATGATGTAATACGTTGTTGAAGCAATCATGCCAATGTTTTAATTAAATAAAATACACTTTCCAAGAGATAACTTGTTAACACTAATTTACACCCAATACACGATTTCTACATTAGGTCTTATTCAATTTAGCAATCAAATTTCTCAGTTATTAACCACAGTCGACAATAAGTGCAGCAAACAATGATAGGACAGGATACAAAATACGCCTCAATAAATCTACTTCACATTGGACCCGAAACACAAGCCCCCTTTAATAACAGTAGCGCAACCATAATACCTTCAACTAACCGCTATTGCTGTCACGTTTCCTTTTAATATCCATAAATTGGACTGGCCAATGTTTGCGTAATATTTAACTGGTCTGGCTTTATTCCAACAAAACTGATTGTTTATTAACTTATATCACATATTTACTATATCCTATGATATGCCAGAAGAAGGCTCTTGACCTACTTGACATGAATGCACCAACATTATCAGAAGAGATTAGATCCTGTAACTAAAACTAAATGCAGCAATCTGTGAAAGTAGATAAATTGACATCATATCAAAAGAAAGCGTTGAATCACAAGGAATACATTCTGAAGCATGAATCGAAACCTCACATTATCTGACTTTATTCAGTTTTTTTCGGATTTCCTTTAATTCAAACCATATCAAATGTCTGGCGTTTCCTTCAAAAAATCTTTTGAATAAACTTCGTTGTGACGTTGATCAAAGTAACATTTCAGTTTAAATTAAATGATTTGATCCTAAATTGACATATCTAATAATTCACGATCACAAGCTACAGACAGATATCATCAGAAATACTAGTCCGGATTTAGTGGTGTTCCTAGCTCCGTCCTAGACATAACGATGTCAAAAATTATTGCTTTCGACATGCGTAAAGTACGATAATAGACTCTTCTCCAGACGTCGATTCCTTGATAGTAAAGGATAACGTACATCATTGCATTTTTGAAAGGTGGTTTTAGCGTACATTGCAGCTATGACTAACATTGTAAACATCTCAGTATAGCCAAATCTCCAGGAAAACAGTTAGGGCATTATTCATTGACTTCATAACGTTTCGGGTTATTTGTCAATCCATCACCAGGACAAATAAGACCAAAAAACAATGTATGTATCCAGAAATATAACGACAAGTATGATAAAGTTGTGCATGCCTTTACGGAGTTTAGCGCCGTAATTACGTTTATTTCACTCATATGACGGCGTACCAGCCCTATGTGTGAAGGAAACCACCCTTGACGCCGCTGGTACTAAACAAAGACAACCACAGGACAACTACAGGACACAACATACATACATTACAACCAGATCGATAACATGTTACCCTTTAACTCCGAGAGCACCGGGGCAACATGACTAGAAGGGTTTGATACTCTATACTAAAAGGTAAGTTCTGCCATACCAATAATGGTTTGATACTCTATGCCATAAAGTTGATGGTAAACAGAACTCGTGATAGAACTAGGCATTCCTTGACGTTCGTTTTAAATATTGCATAAATGATTCGCCAGTTAACGTATGTGAATCAAATTAAAACTAGAACATACAGTGCTATAAAATGTTGTGGACCAGAAGAGATTTGCTGCTAGCCATGGTTTGATTAATTAGTTGTTTGGTCCATCGATCCATCAAACCGCACGAAACTCGTTGACAACTGATTGGTGATTAATTGTAAAGTTATCCGACTACAACGGCTAGAAGCAATGTTAAAAAGAGGAGGGATTTCTCAGCAGAGCAGACACATGTCGAAATTTCACACAGCTTTTCCTGGTGGACTTTACAAACGCATCGAGGGTAAATAGAAGCAATTATATTAACCCCCGGATAGCTTACAACAGTTCATTTCGTGGATTCATATCATCAAAATCCAGCGTGCAGCGGATGATTAAAGATTTAAATCGCTCTGTGTTGGAAATAATAAATTGTCAACTTTTTCAAATTAGTCATTAAAATTGTCAACTTATAACCACAAAATCAACAAGATCATTTGGGCATAAATGCAAACAATGCACAATCAAAGATTAATCGTACGAAAACAATCCCACTTCTTTCTGTGTGATGGTGCGTTTGTGTGAGTTTCTTGTTCGGCGTTTCTAAATGTTGGCCCATATCCTCTTGGCGTTGATATCATTACCGATATATCCGAGAATTGACATTTGAATGACGCCCATGTACTACGAGAAGTACACAGCAGAGAAAGGTGAAGCTTTTATGCGCTCTGGTGGTGTAAGCTAGAATATAACAAAAGGCGCAGTTCCTCTGCACTACTCAAACCTGGCATAGTGCACAGCTAGTGAATGAAGAAATAATCAAATCAATGAGTGTAAGATTGGATAGAGTTTAACGCCATGCTAAAGGGTATTTTACTTATATCACAGCAGTGCATACACACAGTTATTGTCACACCACCCAAATGTTAGTCTTTTTGCTTTGTTGGATTAAATTAAATCACTTGATCGGATAGAACTTATAAACATAATATTTTAATGTAGAATAAAATAAAACCCAACAGTCCGCATGACGTCGTGTTGCCAAATATCAATTGTGCTACCAAATGTCAAATCCTAGTAGCTTTTCTGATCTCCTATCTTCGATACTTTTGCTAGTGTCCATTATTATCCCGGGGAACACGAAAGCATATAAAAGACACGGCACCTGTAACATTGGAATGCATGCAGGAGATGTTGGAGAAGTATATAGATCGAACGATTTGTATTCTACGAAATACAGAATAGTATCCTTTCAAACTTGACGTTTTCACCTTCATTGACATCGAAAACAATCAATGCATCACAATAACTGTATGACAAAAAAGATGTTTAGCTTTAAAATATATTTGCTATGAAGTATACATGTTTTTAAAGTATGTTCGTATCAACCAATACACGATTTCGACATTGGGTATTATGAAGTTTAGAAATCAAATCAATCACAATTATTAACCGCACTAGACAATAATTTCCTAAAGCAATGGCAGGATGGGACGCAAAAAGAGATCGGCTATGTATAACCATGTAACACAAGACCCGGTACGCATGGCCCCGTAGCAAAAGACCAATGGTGTTCCCTTCAACCACACGCTGTTGCTGTCTCGTTTCCTTTTTATTCCCATTAGTTGGACTGGTCGGCCTGCGGCCTTAGCGTGATAGTTAGGGTATTCACCTACCAAGTCTACTTCGATGTGCCGTGTACGGGTTATAGCCCAACGGTCGACCATCAGGTATGTGAGTGTAACACGATGTGGCACCAGCAATCGCGAGGTTTGTTTATACGAGGTTTCCACTCGATTTCAATCGTTTTTAAGCAGGGAGCAAAGTGCTTTTGACAATCCGTCGTCACATAAATCAAATATTATTGAGTACGACGTTTAATCCCAATCAAACAAACGAAGTTGGACTGGTCAATTTTGCATAATACTTCATTTATCTGGAGTTATTCCTAGAAAACTCGTTAAGTGTAAACTCATTATATATTTTTGCTACATGTATCTCGTATAGACATTAATACACAACATAAACAACGAGGATGAGATACTGTACAGTAGCTATTAAAATAAGCCAGAATAAAACTAAATACAACAATCTGTGAAAGTACAAATATGAGCCATGTCATATAAACATAACTCCTGATGCCTGATGTACAGCAAAATGAAACGTGGGAGTATCAGATTTTGCTCAGTTATTAGGAATTTCCCTAATTACAACCATATCAAACGTCTGACGTTTCTTAAAGAAAAATCTTGAGAATAAACTTCGCCGTGACGTTCACCTGAGTAACCTTTCGGTTTGAATTAAATAGTCTGATCTTAAATTGACATATCTAATAATTAAATAACACGAGTTACATACAGATATCATCAGAATTACTAGTCCGGTCTAAGTGATATTCCTCGATCTTGTCTTGGGGACAAAAATAAACATGAAGATGTCAAAAACTATTGCTTACTTCATGCGTAAAGTACGACATATAGACTCTTATTCAGACGTTGATTCCGTGATAGTAAATGACAACGTGCATCATAATCTGTAGTACTTGAGATAGCTGGATGTTGCGTACGTCGAGGTTGAAGCTACCATCATGCAAATTAATGTAGAGTAAGAACTCCAATAAAACATTTAGGGAGTAAATGGTTGACTGTTTGGGTGTATTGCTGTATCAATCACCAGAGCCGATTACAATAAAATACAACGTAAATATCCAGACAAATAGCAATATTACAGCGCAGAACAAATATAACAGAAACATTTTAAACTACTTCTGAATCCACAAGTATCACAAGTAAAACAAAATTAAGCAATTGACAGGGATACATTGCTCACAGTGCTAAAAGATTTGTCTGATAATAGTTTGATTAACAAACCGAACTTTTGAGTTGTATTAAGATGGTATGCTTTATGATATAAAGCGTCTTACTGGGGGCCACTATGTTACTATCATGCGGTTACTCTCAACAAACTCAACTACAAAAAGGCATTGTTTAACTAACTATATGTAAATGTTGCATTCTCATTTACTCTGTGAATGGCTTGTGTACGATATATTCACTTTCAGAACGTTAGAATCATGTTAAAGCTCAGATACAATGGCTGATCTTTTGCTACATGTTTCTGTTACTTATTTGACAAATTCACGAACTTGAATGCACGCTAGTCAGAATCGGTACCAATTGTAATGATGTAATACGTTGTTGAAACAATGATGCCAATGTTTTAATTAAATAAAATACACTTTCCAAGAGATAACTTGTTAACACTAATTTACATCCAATACACGATTTCTACATTAGGTCTTATTCAATTTAGCAATCAAGTTTCTCACAGTTATTAACCACATCCGACAGTAAGTGCAGCAAACAATGATAGGACAGGATACAACATACGCCTCAATCAGTCTGCTTCACATTAGATCCGAAACATAAGCCCCCTTTAATAACAGTAGCGCAACCAGGATGTCTTCAACTAACTGCTACTGCTGTCACGTTTCCTTTTAATAACCATAAATTTGACTGGTCAATGTTTGCGTAATACTTAACTGGTCTGGCTTTATTCCGACAAAACTGATTGATTTTAAACTTATTGCACATAATTGCTATACATATATCTTATGATATGACAGAAGCAGGCTCTTGACCAACTTGACATGGATACACCAACATAAGCAGAAGAGATGGGACCCTGTAACATAACATTTCAACATTTACTATTAAATTAGACCTGAATAAAACTAAATGCAGCAATCTGTGAAAGTAGATAAATTGACAACATCATATAAAAAGAAAGCGTTGAATCGCAAGGAAAACATTCTGAAGAATAAATCAAAACCTCAGATTATCTGACTTTATTCAGCTGTTTGGGACTTCCTTTCATTCAAATCATAGCAAATATCTGGCGTTTCCGTAAAAAAATCTTCTGAATAAACTTCTTCGTGGCGTTGATCAAAGTAACATTTCAGTTTGATTAAATGATTTGATCCTAAATTGACATATCTAATAATTAAAGAACACAGAAATACTAGTCCGGTCTAAGTGGTGTTCCTAAGCTACAGACAGATATCATCAGAAATACTAATCCGGTCTAAGTGGTATATCTAGCTCCATCTTGTTAAAGGAACACAAGTATGTCATAACGAATTAAAAAACTATTGCTTACGACATGCGTAAAGTACGATAATAGACTCTTCTACAGACGTGGGTTCCTTGATAGTAAATGATAACGTGCATCATTGCATTTTTAAAAGGTGGATTTAGCGTATATTGCAGTTTTGAATACCATTGTTAACATCGAAGTATAGCCAGATCTCCAGGAAAACAATAAGGGAATTTTTAAGTGACTTCATAACCTTTCGGGTTATTTGTCAATCAATTACAAGGACAAATAAGACAAAAAAGTATGTATTCAGAAATATAACAATATTACAGCGCAGAACAAAAACAATATATACATTTTAAACTACATCAGGATCCACACATATGACAAATGAAATATAATTAGAGAATTGTTTATTTATTTATTTTTATTTATTTTATTTTGTTTTGTTTTGTTTGTTTTTTTTTTGGGGGTGGGGGGGGGGTAGCTTTTGCCGATGGATTGTCCATTTCACACCGCTTCTTGCTTAAAATACATTCTCATATATTTTCACTAATACTGGGATGTCGGATTTTAAAACCGATAAACAAACTATTTGAGATAAGTTTTCCGCGGGCCTTAATCTCTTATTTTTGTTATGTTTGTTTGTTTGGGGTTTAAGGTTGTACCGTACTCAAGGCTATTTCACTTAAATGACGATGGATTGTCCACTTCAGACCGTACCTTGCCTAATAACCAGTCGAGGTTTGTTAATTTTCCCAAAATCTATATGCTTCTTGGCCAGTTCGTAAAGGTCACGTAGACCTACTATATGCCTGCGACCTCTTAGTGAACAAACGAATGTTCAAAACGAGCCAAATGTCTTACACAAGGCATTAGTATTCAAAATAATGACAGCCACTGGTTCAAAAGATATTTTTACAAAAACCAGCTGGGCAGATAATTTGGAGAATATCACAACCGATAACTATGTTAAACAAGGATGGACTCAGGTTACTGCACTGTCAAGTAACAGGAAGAATTCGACTGTTCAATAAACAGTTAACTTGTGTGTGGTGGGCCATGTACTATTTCGTGTGAGTAGTGATAAAACTATCGTAGTGGCTTGATTCTCGAAAAAGGTGCATAGGGAGAAAACACATTATTGCCTTCTGATAATATTGTATTTAACGAATTGTCCATGCAGTGTTTTCCCATGTTTACAATGCAGCAGGTTATGCATGCGTGTAAAAAAACGTAGCGATTGTGAAGCAAATATATTTTAAGCCATAGTTCTGCTCATCAATGATTCATTTCAACTTTAAGTGTTGTTAAAGATAGAAAAATAATCTTAAAGCTGTTGCCTTCGTGTTGGTAAAGCCGCGTGGGAGTAATCTGTACCAGTTGGCTTGCATGCATTTATTTCTCACAAGTACAAAACGGTCCTAATCGCTGGTTTATTTTACATATGTGAAAAATATTACTCAGATGTGTTAAATAAGAAGGATTCCCTGCACGCCTTATGTCTGTAGGGAATTATTGCTATGTTTTCTTCGACAAATGCGTACAATACAGTTTGACCCGAAATTATGCTACTTGTCAAACAATTCGGCCTCTGTTTTATAAGAATTCCGTTTCGGGTTGACCGTATTTCGGCATATTTATTCAAGATCTTAATCATTATAAGTTTTTTCACCAACAAGTGTGCAGATATTTACAGATGCATCGATATTCTCTGGCTGGTTAAGCTGGAGTAGCTATATATGTTCCGGTATTAAACATTCATATTTAAACGTTGTACTAGGGTTACCGCATCCAGTAGTAATTAAATTTACCAGGTGGTTTATACAAGGAATACTATAATTTACTGATTATGTTCCATTATATACTTCATTGTATACACCGATTTTGTTCACTGGAAGAATTACAAACAGATACGCAAAAAATTGAATTAAATATATGGTTTGGCCACAATATACGGATACAGTACCTGCTTCATCCTGCAGCAGCTACTAATAAATTCTGTAATGCAAGCTCATGTAATCATCTAGTCTGTATTAACAGAAAACTGGAGATAAAATCACAAAAACAAAGTCTTTAGCAATTTTGATTCTTATGACTACAGAATGACTTGACTCTAACAAGTAGTCTCAAGTTACAGAATATCTCCTTTACATCTTCAGACAGGCATTACCTGGCTCCACAAAATGCTGTGTTAGTTCAAAATGTAATTTACGAGACGAAAAATGATACAAATGAGTACTTTGAGACATTTTTATCAAAAAAGATCTTTGAAATGTTAGATAAGTTTTGCTTGGAACACACAGCAATTCCCATTCCCAGCTATCTTATATACTGTTTACTGCGCCCTTGAGCTGTGCCCCGATAAAAGTTTACACAGATTAAATACAATGTCTTTGATGGTTCTTGATGGGCTCCAAATGTTTTAAACTTCCAGATTCAAACGTATTTATTCAAACGCTATTTTACTGAAAAAATGTTGCATTGGCAACTATAGATATTTGACAGTTCAAAATACAGTTCTGTTTAAACTTCCTTCAAGACTTATTTAGAGCTAAATTGGCAATTTTACTAGAAGTAATAACACTTTACTGTCAGTGTTGAAACATATTGATCATATTTAAGTCTATAAAAAGTAGTCTACTGCTGTGTTATCGTTGTAATTAACTGTTGGAGGGCATCGCTCTCGTATAAGTCCGTCAAAAGTCAATCACTCACAGCTCACAATTCGCTAAGTGAGACCGCACCGTTAACATCTAATTTCTGACAAGTTCGATGTGGCAAGACGCTGCAACAATAATAAATTATTGAACGCTGTTCGTTGCAGAAACTTGTTAAAGACATTAAACCAAGGTATCAGTTTTTTGTTTAATGTAACGAAGCATGTATTTTGACCCTGATAACAAATTATAAGGATATTGTTCTGATGGAAAAGTAGTTTACTGCTGTGATGTGTTTAAAACATGTGGAATCCTTTCTTTTCCAAGCCTGGAAATTAATTTTACAAAGCAATTTGTTTTGACAGTTGTGATTTGCTACTGCTCTCGCTATCTAGCAGGATGAGCACCTCGTTTTTATATCAAATATGTGTTGTTTCAGTTTTCATTTCCAATAATGCCTGTGCGAGGTGTATACACAGGCATGTTCTTTATACAAACAGAATCAAGTCTAAACGAAATCATTGGTACAGTTAAAGTATTCTCTGGTACACAAAGGCCACCTAGAATTGTAACACAATACTGCTATGATATCGGTTAGAAGCGAGACAACGTCTCTTTACTTGTACAGATGTGTTATTAAGTTATCATTATTCTCAAATAGTAGTATATATATGCAACATATCGTGTTAACATGTGTCATATATCTGAAAATGGGAAGATGTTTTTTTGTGTTGATAAGGTATTTAAACGCTAATAATAGAATGCATGTACATCGACTACTACCATCTAATGGTGAGGTCTATACAGATTTTATAGGCGGTTTCTAAATTTATAGGCCTTTCAGCATGTGTAATTGTAATACTTGCACTGATCAACTAATCGTTTCCAGTCCTTTCTGATAAGCAAAGATTAGTGACTCAATTCTGTTTCTAAGAAACACTCAAGATTGTTTTAGCTTCATAATATAAGCGGTAGTCTTCCTTCAAATAAATTATATACATTATTATAACCGATTTCTGTTTGATGATTTATTTTGGTTGTTCGATGGAGTTGGAACTATAGTTACGCTGATTGGAAGATATGGTTTCGTTTGATGTCTGTGACGAATTATACCGCTCATGGTTATTCGTTTAATACACATGTATATTCATCTTCGTTTGATAATTATACGAAAGCATAACCAATGAATCAAATATAATAGTCTTCTAGAATAGACTGTTTATACATTTTCTAATTCTCTAGTTAGTCATGTGTCAAATATAATTTTATTATGGTTACCGTAGTTATTAAGAACAAGTATAAAATACATTTTATGTGAAAGTTGCTTGAATGATGCTCAATATTATAATTAACGTCAGCAGGTGTTTAAAATGATTTGTATTGGAATTTAAAGATATTTGAAGAAAAGCCTCAACATGTTAATGTAAATATCTACAATATGACTGTAAATTTTCATACATTGTCATCAAGTTAAATTCGACCGTAGCCCTCCCTCGATGCATCACTCACAAGATCAAGCCCATCAATCCACCTCAGACACGAGGGCTTTACACTAGGTCACCCCGACAATCGCCGCGGGAGAAGGGTTGATGGAGGTTGGGGGAGGACGGGGGGGTGTATCGGTTTTCCATCGTATGTTAGTTGGTCAGAGTACTAAATGGACGATCCGTGTAAATAAATGAAATACATCGAAGTATGACAAACAAACGAACATTAGTCAAGTCTCGAGTGTTACCACGGCCAGACGTATGCAAACTCTAATAGCATTTGGTTCAAATAAATGTCAATTATTTGGCAAATACTTGAAAAGGAATGAATACTTGTCCTTGAACCAACAGTCATTGAGTTGCAACAAGTTTCAGTTGAAGTTGATGAGCATTTCGCCATTACTGGTTATTCGTTTATAGAACATATTGTAAAAACAAACACTCTTCCACCCGACGAGTTAACCATACAGAACGGCTACGAGATTTCGACAATTCGAACGTTGCGTGCATTGGGTTTCAAATTCGAACCATATATAGGACCAATTAAAGACAAAATTCCATTGTGTTCCAATAATACCAAGCTAACCTGGTTAACTTTCCCAGTTATATATGAATATAAAAAGCAACCATTAAAAATGTTTAAATCTCTCTCACAGAGACCTATTGTAACTCCCAAGAATAACAAAGATATAAAGGGCCAATTAGGTAAGAGACAACACAGTACTGTATTAAATAGCATCGGCTACGACATTAACATACAACCAGATAGTCTTCCTTTATTTCAAATAATGATATTTTACAGAATTTTTGTTTTCCGTGTTATTGGAATGCATGCAGCCAACAGGTTCGCCTGGTTTTCTTTTGTCTTCAAACACCGCAAAATTATATCTCTTTCTTTGACATTAGTATGTTCTGGGATTAGTATAGAGGGATCAGAACCACCGCTTCTCTTCGAATCAGCAATCCGTGAATGTGTTACTGGGCTAGCATGTTTCTACGGCAGCAAAACATTGTCCCATTATATCGAGTAACAAATATTACACAATTAATAGTGAAACTCAGACAGGTAAGTAGCATATTCACTCATGAAAATACGATTGAAAGGTCGCTCAAAATGGACTGTTATTGTAGTGCTGAATTCAAGCATGAATCTTGGCTTAATTATCTGTTCGTGATAAAAGCGATATAGCCCAGATGGTGGGTCCACAGTTTGCTTTGTGTTGCGAAAGTAACCGGTTTTGTGAAAGTTAAGGCTATGAACCCACACAGCCAGCATGTTTATTGGAAATGGGTTTATTTCGAATGGATATTTAACTAGTCATTGTTATGAAACGACAACAAATGATGTGCTTTCATACAAAAAAAACCCCTAAAATTAAGCGATTTTATGTATTACCTGCTAGCCGAGAAACACATTCACGGATCGCTATTCGAAGAGAAGAGATGTTTCTTGTCCCTCTATACTAATATAATATGTTTCATGTAAAAAGATTGAACTTCTATGGAGTGTATTTAGAAGTTTAGTGCTAAACATAACACAAGACACTATGGACTTTGACTTTTAGTTTACCATCCGCATAACTTTCCAATGTTTTTTTAGACATACATGAAAAACAGATGAAAACATATTATTTTTATATGCAAATTCCCGCTATCATAAAACATGCACATTACACTGTTTTATAAGTTAAAACAAATAAAAAACATGTTTAATAGCTCCAGTGGTTTGTATATAGATTATTTATTTATCTTACGTTGATCACTTGGGCTTTAGAACAATGTCTGATAACAAACCACAAGTTAACAATGTTTTCGTTATTGTGGGATAACACTTTCTTATTTTGAAATGATTCTAGCTCAGAAAATTTTGAAAGTTGAAACCAGTCCAGGAATCGAACCCACAACCCTGAGGCTGAGAGTAAGGCATCGAATCACCAGCAGTATATGCCAGCCACATAGAACATTCAGCTTTGGGAGCTATGTCACTATCCTATCAGAGAGGTAGTGAATGTCTGCTACCTAGACTCCAGCTGACTTACATTTTGTTGTAGAAGGTCGGGTGTCTGAGGAGTCTAGGTGATCGGCATTTACTGCTGGCGATTCGGTGCCTAGCTCTGGGGGTCGTGGGTTTGATTCCCGGTCGAGTTTCAACCTGTAAAATCTTCTGAACTACAAACTCTTAAAACTAAGAAAGTGTTATCCCGAATCAGAAATTGTAATGAACAAAGCATGCATTATGCTTATGTTCATGGTAGTACTAGAACACTGACTTTTTTATTGGTATCTATGGTGATGTAAAACTGGCCAAAACATCCTGTTGGCATTTATGTTGGGGAATTGAAGATATTTTCGAGGCATTTTTGTTCACTTGAGATTTAAAATCGCTGCTTATCTTGACATCAAAGCTACGTGTATGAAAACAAGATGTTACTTAGCAAGCGTGCTTAAAGTGCGTTCAAGTGCCGAATTTTACGTAACCTTGATTTATGTAAACTGACAAGCAAAAGTATTTACTCTCTTCAAGTCTGAAGAGCAGTTCTCTTATACCCTCTTCGTCACTTACATTTGTGTTATTGCTGATACCAACAGGACTGATTACATCAGCCAGAGTGCTCTGTCTTGAACTGAAAGTTCTTCTACTGACATTCGTTTAATCTAATCAGATTGTCATATCTAACTACATAGTTTGAGAACAAAGGTATAAAACAATGATGTGAAATGTTTGGAAATGTAGCAATATTTTTGTAATTGTGCCAAGTTCGAAGTTCCTTTTATCTATCCAAACCACATTTGTGGAATGTAATGACATAATAAAAGAGAGCAGACATTTAATTCAGTCGTTTCCACTGAACTGTGCATCATCTGCAGTGATGCCATGTTCTAATGAATGAAGATAAGAACATGATATTTGGTATTCTGTTTAATGACTGTTTAACTGTTAATCTCGAAATATTGATGATATGACACGCCCTCGAAGAGACGTGGTGTCAAATGTCAGTTCACAAATTCAATATCGTGTGTCCACCATT
>JAQQZZ010072002.1:0-21501 GCA_030265115.1 Mopalia vespertina | reverse complement strand
GTAAATTTATAAGGGGTATGGTAAGTTTTGAAGCTATGGTCAACCATTACATTCTCCGAAATTGATTTGATATACCACGTCAGTTCTGAGGTTTTCATCTTCTTAGTCCGTCTCTATGTATTTGATTTGTAGACAAGGGATAAATTTAGCGATAGCACATACTGCTTTTTGTAACCTTAAAGTGAACTTGCCCTTAAAAGGAATTGTCACAAACCTCTGTTTCTTTTTAGGCTCAAACCAGTGGGATTTTTTGTTTTTGTTTTTTGTTTTGGGGACATACATTTGTTTAATATTTACCAATAGTTTTATCCACATCAATAGGGAACGCAATGAATATATTTTGTGTCTTATCTTACGAGAGTTATTATTACTATTATTTTCGTTATTTTGAAATAACACTTTCTTAGTTTGGAAATATCCTAGTTCAGACAATTTTGTAGGTTGAAACCCGTCCTGGAATCGAACCCACGACCCCCAGAGTGAGGCACCAAATCGCCAGCAGTAAATTCCAGCTATAGACCACTCAGCAGGTTGGAGATTCGATTCCAAAATTGTCTGATTCAGAATATTTTAAATTTAAGATAGTTTTATCCCAAAATAAGGAAAAGAACAAGAGAGGCGTTCTTTTTACAACAATTTATTAATTTTGACCAATTCATTGGAAGATTATTAGCGAGCCTCAGACTTTTGATTAGTGGGATTTGCTGTGAATTTATAGGGTTGACACTAATGTACTGTTCATAGTTACTTATTTGTTCTTTTTGCTAATTGCATGAATAGCTTTTTGAATAAATATATCTACAATGGGGAGACAATCATTGGTCTCTATTTCACACGTGAATATGACATTATGTGACAGCTGTTTATATAAATCGGAAATATACTACATTAGAACTTTGTTAAAAAACATTATTAAAATGTGTGATCAGCATATCGTTTACACGTTTTGATCTTATATTGATTTTAACAGAATTAATACATTTATCTGTAACGTATTTCCTGAATACGTCAGTAAATATAGTGTGGCCATTGGAGCAAATAGTTCCACCAATATTGTCCATTCATTTTGAAAATAAAAATGGAGAGTTAATAAATTTAGACGTCCTTAAAATGACAACAAAAATTAGTGATGTTGATGTTGGGAAGACTTCCCTTTAAATAATATCAATTGTCTCATTTACGGAATGATTGATTGTATAGCTATAGACTGCTTTTACCGAAACTAGAGAAATGTACTTGACTTAGTCCAGTTTCAGCTCGAGTGCAATTACAGATTTCAGAACCGTATTTAATTACAATTGTATCACTAGCCGTTCTACCTGGGTTTACAATATACAGGGATATGTAACAGCAAGCTTTAACCTTGAATTGCCGATGAAATCACGAACTCTCTCGCGGTGCGCCGGAACTGGCGAGATGCGATACCGGTTTGCAAGCGAAGAAGACAATGGCGTTGAACGAAAATTACTTGATTTTACTCTTTGATGTTTCCATTTTACAGCTGCTTTTAGAAATAAAAAGACTTAAGTAAATATAAACGACTATTTTTAATTCCATAGAAAGTATTATTATAACTCGGACAAAGTGCATTTGCGTCAAAAAATGATCTAATGTTGGACTAGAAAAAAATTGTACTCGCGGATAAAAATTGGCGGCCGATTGAAGGAAGAGAAGACGATCGGGATTCTTTTGGTGTCTCAAACCACTAAGGCAGTTTTTCATTCACCCACTTGTCAACCATGTAAATCCGTCAAAGCGATGTTAGTGCTTGTCGAGTTTCATTACCAATTGAAATATCCATGTATATTGTAATCCAGGCTCTACATGGCTGAAGAAATTCCGATTTTTCGCCAGCTGTTAATTATAGCTATCACATTGTAGCTGTCAAGTATTCACTTGTGTAAAATGAAAAACAATACCGTTCCCATTCCTTTGTAGGGTGGTCCTTTGTTTAGTGGTTAGCATGTGTGCTTACTAAGACTATTTCGATGTACCGTTCACGGGATCGAGTCCGTCTGTCGACCATCAGGTATGTGATTGAGTCACATGATGTGGCTCCGGCAATCGCGGGGGTGGTATAATGATGATTAATGAAAACCAGCTATTATTATGGACACAACAGATTACAATGAGACATTAAATAAGATCACTTATGACAATTCGAAATGTTGCAGTGAATTATTTATATATGCAAATCCTTTCTTTAAAGTCACTGATAAAAGGAGGCACGTTTCTCGAGTATTGCCAGAATATGGTTTACCTTTAAATGGCCAATAAAATTCCTATATTAGCCGTTTCTAGTCTACATCGTCGTACACACTTTGATTGGCACCCGACAAAAGTGTTTTTCAGACAACCTGTTAAACGGCCATTGCCTTAGATACGTCCTAAACAACTGTTGTCTGAAACACCAGAAATGACACGACCTAATATATTTCCTTCGCCTTTTGTCAACGGTTTAATGAACATGATTTGTATATATAAATAACCGCTGAGCAGTCAGCGTATGAGAAGGAAGACTTATCTGAAACTCTGTGCTGTATATGTGGTTGGTATGTTCACAATCCATTTATTTAAAAAAAAAATCAATAACAACTACATCAACAACGACATCTTTCCAGTTCGCCGGCATTGTGTTGTCTCATCGTGTAATCTGCCTGACTGATTAACTGATTGCAACTACAACAGTATAATCACACTGAAGCAATCAAATAAAATGTGAAATGTTTGGCTCAGTTGGAGAAATAACGTTCCTCTAGTGCCAAATAAAAGACAGAACGGCCACGCCCAAACTTCTATTGAACAGAGAGCCGATGCAATATCTAGAATGTATTTATCAGAACGGAAGATAGTGACCCTGCGTTAGCGCCATATTTATTGGCGTCAAAGAACTCCATATAAGGCTGTGCCAGATCTAACCGCGGGAAGTAAATTCCCGGGAACCAATATTGAGCTCCGGTTTTAATCATATAGGGGCAAATTCGTCATAAGCGCGAAATTAACTATACATAAATAATCAATTTATTGAAAAGCCTTGGATGAGTTAGTTCGTGTATAGCTTTGCCCAGGATTGCCAATTTTTCTTTGTAATATTGGAATATTTGGCCAGGTCTCGGACATTGGTGGATTGGTCATCTAGTCAAACCGTGAACTGTGACCTTTCATCATGGATGAGGTCCAAAATCGCGCATTCTTCACAATTACGTTAGGACAGAAACAAACCAGACTAGTTCAAGTATGGAAGACGCATTATTGAGTAATTGTACAGCTTTGTGCTTCATTGATAAATTCTGCCTACCGAGCCACTGGCACTAGGAGCTAGTTAATATCCAATCTAATTAAAATCAGATCTCAAAAACGCTCCCCGTGTTTTGTTTGTCGCTATATTGAGATCTAACGCAATCACCTTATTTTTAATGTCGATTGTTTTTTTTAAACTGACCAATCATAGAGCCACTTCTCAAATCTGGTTTGTAAAATCCGAAGATGTCCGCCGACGAAACGAAGTTTACCGGCTACGTATTTTAACATGACGAACGGATACGCGCCCAATCAACCAATAGTGGAGTTGCATTTTCACCTGTTTACAACATGTGACTTACAACGTCAACACGGAATAAAATCGGACGACGTCGGCTTTGTTTTGGCTGCATTTGGTGATTACCATAGCCCCGTGTTACCTGCGTTTTAATTGGACAACTGAAACTGTGACCTTTCGTGAACCCCAGTAAGCTTGACCTAATTGAACAGTATAAGTGAAGTGATTGCGTTAGATCTCAATATATCGACAAACAAAACACGGGGAGCGTTTTTTAGATCTAATTTTAATTAGATTGAGTTAGTCTCACGATGTATAAAATTTTTATAATAGCATAATGTAGCCACTATGTGTATTACAAGGGGAGACAACTTCGTCGTTGCAGAAATCCTACATGTCAAGGTTCGGTTGAATATATAACAATTAAACAATGATTCGCCAGACTTGCCGATAACGTGTGCGCTTACTAATCCTACTCCAATGTACCGTTCAACGGGATCGAGTTCGTCTGTCGACCTTCAGGTATAGGAGTGAGTCACACGATTGGGCTCCGACAATCGCTGGGTGTTATTACGAGGTTTCCTCTCAGTTTTTAGGCAAGGAACGGTGTGAAGTGCGCAATCCGTTGTCATACAAATGAAATACCCTTGACTACTATGTTAAACCCCAATCAAACAAACAAACAAACATACTTGTCAAATGTACTCAAACCAATCGCGTTTGTCCCACGCAAACAATACATATCAATTGCAGTTATCCATCGTAACCTCCATTTTCTTACAGTAAAATCAATTTCGAAACACAGAAGTCTACTCGAAATAACTGTTCTGCACATTGTTCAGACGGAAGTCAGAACTGACTTGTAAACAGACTGGGTACCAGGGAAAATATGAGTCAAAGTATTTGACCGATGAAGTCGTCTATTTTTGTAAGTTTACAGGTCAACCATGACTGTAGCTACGCTACTTGAATCTTTCTGAACTATAGAAATAATAGAAAGCTACCATGATTCTGCATTTTGTCTTCCAATATATAAAATTGGTATGGCTTTACCCTGATTTAAACCATACCGACTTCTTCTGTGAACACTTGTGGGTTAGATCGACCCATGAAACGAGCACTTGATGTCCATTTTCACATCACAATCAATAATTTCTTAACAGTATACCCTATTCACTTTTGATCGATTTAAACTGTCTTCCCGATTTGAAAAGGAGATTTGGCTTGACATGCCTGGGTCTTTTTCAGTTGGTAACCGTCCTCGGTGAGTGTTCCACGAACAATGCAGAATGTTTTTTACGAGGTAAGAGGCCATACAGATTCAATATTATTTTATTATTCATAGCTATGCCTTATTTCTATAGGTTTCGTACGGCTGGACGTCGTATCTCTATTGACTGTATAATACAAGTCTATAAGAAACGTTTTTGCATCTACCCTGACTTTCGTCATTTCTAGTAGATTTGTGTGTTTTTACAGTCACAGTGGTTAATTGATGTGTATTATTTTCGTTGAACATACACGAAGGGTTTAAGTGGTCCCGTGGAACAAAACAATTGTTTAACAGCTACATATTAAACTGAATTCTGATGTTTGGAATACTGTATACATAGAAGATATGGCCTGCACAAACATTTTATATATCGAGAGACCAACCGGTTCCAGGTGGTTGTTAACCGAGTGTTCTTTTCAAACCCACACATCTAGTCAATTCAATGAACTACCCACTCCATACATGGGTGGTTGTATTATTAGCATAAGTGCATTATTGTTCAACAAACCCTGACAATTTTTTTTACAACTGATGGTGAATGTGAAATTATACGAATGTTTCGTAAAACAAATAAGAAAATGACTTATTTGAACTGCTAAACTCGTGGTGGTTACACTTAGTCATAGGTTGCAGTAGCGCTCACTCCGTTACCTCGGAACTATATGTTTTACCAAAGTAGTCCCTTGTACAGTACTCTTGTGCCGATCAGGGACATACTATATTTCTGACGTGAGCATATGCCAATTAACAGACATATTAAATATAACGAAAACTTAAAACCAAAACATGTTACATGTGTAAAGGTTAATGGCGAGCCATAACTACATCCCCCATTTATTTACTCTACAGCACACAGTTTATTTCATTCCTGGCAATGCTATATTATTATCTTTACTTGGCGTTAGGCGATGTCTGTCGTCGTATCTTTGTGTATCTATTTGGCAATTTACAGATCAGACATTTTGACAACCTATCATTCAACATGTCAATAATTGGAGATTATTTTTCCAGCAATCCACGCCATAATCTAGAATGGTCGTTGTTGGTTTGGATATTACTGTTTGACTAAACGGCCGTCAAATACCCCCAAATATCCTGACTCCTCACTCAGTCAGTCAGCCAGTCAGTCAGTTTAAACAAAAGTTGAATTGAACTAGAAACCACGCGGGGGCCATGGCTTAGTGGTTAGCGTGAGCGCTTACTAATTCTACTTCGATGTACAGTTCACAGGATCCAGTCCGTCTGTCGACCCTCGGGTATATGAGTGAAGGTTTCGCCCGCTTTTCCACCGCAATTTGGGAAGAAACTGTATGTAGTGCATAATCTGTCGTCATATAAGTGAAATACTCTTGAGTACAAAGTTAAACCCTAATCAATCAAACAAACAAAAAAAAACCATACGCTGCGAATCAGTATCAATTGAGAATATTGTTATTATTGGTTTATAATTTCCGGAGATGACCTAAGAGTCATATCAAGAACAGTTTGGATGGCAAGTTTAATGGAGAAGGGAATACGTAAGTTAATTGCCATTATTCAGAATCAAACTTTTCGACTTTATTCCTACTGGGATTCTGTTCCATTTGTTTCTGATTATACAGTAAATGGCGAGACTATCTCCGTTTATTATGCAGATAGGAACTACAGAGCTGTAATGGTATGGTAATCTGAAACGCTCTGGAACGAGTTAACGGTATGAATATTTACAGGCTCACGTACAAGGTTGTGTTTGCTATTGTAGTAATCCAATATCTGGAAATGGTTTTTGGAAAGGAATGTAAACAAAGGCCGGAACAGTGAAGCGAAGGAAAAAGTCCACGTGCCAAAAAGCGTCTGATCGTCAAGCGGAACGACATGCCAACCAAAGTCCCGGCTAAGCAGCCCGCTGTTTAAGATCGATTCGCTAAAGCACGCCTCTATGTACGGCAGCAGCTCAGCACTCGCTCACCAAGTTTCCGCTGATCTAAAGCTGCCTACTGGAGTCAATCGATACCTGAAGGTCTTCACATCAAATCATACAGGTTTCAATCCAGCATTAACACCTGTGAACATTTTTTTAATTACCCGGATAAGCAGAATGGTTGCCTGCCGAACGACATTCTGTTTGAATCAAAAGGTCAAGTTGGTATCGCTCTGAATGACTGTGTTTTGTCAGTTCTGTGAATGAATGAAAGCCAACGCTGCTCACATGGCTGTTGTACATGGAATCAGCTGACTGAAACGAAACACAATCTGGCTAGCGTAGTGTAAGAATTCTCTCCTTCCATTCATACTTAAAAGCTAAGCCGGCACAAATATTTTGGATCACTATCGCGTCCTTGAGTTATTCCAAGGTCAATATTTTAATACGGATTATCGGTCAAGTTCTTATAATTGAAGTCTTGTATGCTCATGTATCGCAATGACAAATAAATGATGAGATAATGGATGTGTTCTTTCGGGTGGCCTAGTGAGACGTTGACGATCTGCAAGCTGCAAGTGACGATAAGAAAACGTATTTCATTTCGCACCCATGTTTGAGTGCACTTCCTTGGAACAGTACCCACTCTCATTAACAGAGTTTAGCTTAATGTATGATTTTGTCTTATTTTATCATCCGATAACTTCTTTGGCATGTGTGATCACCATTTTATACCTTTGCGCCAATTGTCATTGATTCATTTGTGAAGGATATACGTAATATTCTATTACTTGATTACTTATGTGGGATGTGTTTGTATTTTCATAAATTGGAGCCATTTACCATTCTGATTTATTTGGGAAGGATATACGTACTATTCTGTTACTTGTTCACTTCTGTGGGGTGTGCATTGCCGTAGTTTGGAGTTACTTACCATTCTGATTTATTTCTTGTGGATAGACGTACTGTTATGAGATTGTCATTTTATAACTTGGAGTCACTTACCATTCTGATTAATTTCTGACGGATATACGTACTATTATATGAGATTGTCATTTCATAACTTGGAGTCACTTGCCATTCTGATTAATTTCTGACGGATTTACGTACTATTATATGAGATTGTCATTTTATAACTTGAAGTCACTTACCATTCTGATTAATTGCTGACGGATATACGTACTATTATATAAGATTATCATTTCATAACTTGGAGTCACTTGCCATTCTGATTAATTTCTGACGGATATACGTACTATTATGTGGGATTGTCATTTCATAACTTGAAGCAAGTTAGCATTCTGGTCATTTGTGAACTCTATACTTACTGTTTTGGTTAATTTTATGACATTGTTGTTCGCGTGACAAACATGCTAGATTGGATTAAGCGGTAAAGGTAATCTACAATTTTTTATTACGTTTATGTCTCATCTATAATCCTGGATTTAACTTGTTATTAAGAATCACCAGGTATCATCGTTCCTGTTACCTGCAATTTATTAACCATCGCATAGTCATCAAAGTTGTGCATATTCTCGACATAAGATACTGCAGTAGGAACGAACAATACCGTTATATTGTGGATCTTACAGGTGTGTTGTTGCAGATAGTTTTGATCTATTGGAGTCCGTCGCATACCCGTCATCTGCCCTTCAATGTGATTTTTAATCAAATGATAAGTTATAATTTATTGCTCTTCGACCATATGTGAACTTCTGCGGTAAAAGGGTTTATAGTTTTATTGTAAAAGCAGTACGTTTGTCACGAATGGAAAAATGCTCGCAGATTCCAGATTGTTAGCATCGTTGGCTTGAGATTTTCATTACAATTAACGTCTTGAATTTTGGTATATTTTGATTTAAAATCTCATTGTAAGGCAGGAATGAGGCGTTGAAGCCTGGATGGAAATTTGAACAAAATATATTGTTACCTACCTTCAGCTTTTCAAATAATACTTTCTGTTGTTAGAAAAGTCAAAACAGTATACCATCTTGGAATACCTGGGAATTCGTCAATGGGAAAAGCTTGTGGCTTAGCTTTTATTCTATAAGAGCATTCATCAAACAGGTCAACTGATATTTATATATCTATTATAATAAATTTGACGGGTAAAAGCTATTTCCGGTTAATATTGAATTTATTTCTGTTTTAACACATTAAGTAAAATGCCCATTTGTGAACGTAAATTGTCTTGAATTCTCTTCTTCGTTAGGATTATACATTTGTGCTTCTTTGGATTTACTATCAGCCCCTGGAACTCAAATATAAAAATGGATCGGTTACGTTCAAGGAGAGAATTACCAAAAGCGAAATCTTTTCACGAAACTGGCAGTTTGGAGTGTATGGTGCGTGACACCCTCTATCTCGCTTGGCCCATGGCTAGTTTCTCTCAGGATGAACGGCCTCGCCGACGACTGACTCGCCGTCAAGAAGCTATCGAAGAAGAAGACGATGACATCGAAAGGTAGGGCAATTTGCTATATTAGGCTACTCTATCACAGCTTTTGACCTCATGATAGCTAGTCACTTTAATACTATCCATAGTATTTAATACAACTAATTGGTTTCACAAAAGTATATTTACCTTGACGCCTGATTGCTCCGCGATTAAATTACTTACAACAATGTAGGCTAATCACGACCGGAATCATAATCAGTGGCACGACTAGGGTTCCGTAATATATTGTATAAATACTGGTAAACACTCACAGACACGACTTTCCTTTCCATAAACACAATGAATATTCACACAATATGAATTGAAATGCATTTGTAAACATGTTATCGAATTGTTATGTGTATGTTCTGTTTGCAGAACTGTCATTGTTATTTGAATTATTATGAAATATTTTCAGACAAAGAACGTCTGTTTATCTGTATCATGTATATATGAATGTCATGTTTTTTTCCAGAGTTGTTTCATTTAAATTTGTATTATATTCTGTCAACGTTTAAAATGTCGCCAACCGCCCATTAAACAATTAGTCTTTTACATTGTCTTTCAGGATGATATTTCAATGGACACAATTTGTTCTATTGACACCATTCTTTGCAGAGCCGAATTACAATGATCTTTTGTAAAGCCGTGATTTTATAATCCCATGGCAGCGAATATAGTACATTTTCGTAGAAATTTACTGAAACATTTTTTTCAGTTTGTATAGAACCCTGGTTGGAGATTACTGCGACGTATTTATACGTATACGTATTTAAACGTATACGTATACGTATGCATATCACGTGTAATTCAATATGACTGATTTAGTATTGAGCAATATCGACCCATTCGTCAACTGGAATTATCCAACAAGTGGTAGACCAGGTTTCTACATGCAGTTCTATTACTGCCTTACTATCACGGTTGATTATGTAACACCGTTTAAACTTATAACTTGCACTTCTAATGCTGATATTTTCTTTTTTACGACTAAAAAACCTCTTTGCTATTGTCTTTTCTAGGCCAAGATAGCCAGGAATGTAAACGTAGAAATTTACTGAAACATTTTTTTTCAGTTTGTATAGAACCCTGGTTGAAGATTACTGCGCTGTATTTAAACACATTATAGAAACACATATTCAACAATTTTTTAAACCTAACAAATTCCGACTAAAAAGTTTACTGAAACATCTTTTGTCTGTTTGTATAGAACGTTAGATGCCACGTTAGATGCGCAGAGTTTATATATATTATAGAAACACATATTCAACTATTCTTTAAACCTAACAAATTCCGACTAAAAAGTTTACTAAAACATTTTTGTCTGTTTGTATAGAACGTTAGATGCCACGTTAGATGCGCAGAATTGATATATATATTATAGAAACGCATATTCAACAATTCTTTAAACTTAACAGATTCCGGCTACTGTAATCCACAGCAGGCTACCAGAGAAGTGGGTAACATTTCTATAGCCAGTTAACATGACGAATCACCTTAGTATTCACTAAGGTATGGTGAAATTATTTGATACAAATGCTACTTTTCGATCTACAGATTTAAATCTAGATAAAAAACACATTTCAACTGTTACAAACAAAGTACTGGACGCTTAGGAACTAAGTAATGTATAAATTCTAAAGTTGGTTAAATCTACAGAAAAAATAATTGTATATGTTGGCAAGTATCCCGTTTAATTTAAATTAATTTAAATACTTCAGAACTGACTTACGATTATGGGGTCGAATAGTGCTGCTATATCGCATTTATTGTGGAGACAGACAATCTACACATGTTCTGTTCAAGACGCTCAGTATGAATATAATTATAGATTTATATAATTTTATTTCACTGTAAGAAAGCAGATAATCCAAGTGATTTGCTCGGTCAAAAATGACTCCAGCCGCTATTGTTCCGTAACTTTTGCTTAGATGAGAGCTGAAACGGCGGCAATTGCTCCGAATACAATTGCTCCTGCGATACATGCTTCGACAACATTTGCCCCCGATGCCACTTTATCCAGCCACGATTGTTTCGTAACTTTTGCTTAGATGAGAGCTGAGACGGCGGCAATTGCTCCGAATACAATTGCTCCTGCGATACATGCTTCGGCAGCATTTGCCCCCCGACGTCACTTTATCCAGCGACGAATGTCCGTAACTTTTGCTTCGGTGAGAACTGAGAGAGCGGCAGTTGGTCCGAAAACAATTGCTCCTGCGACAATTGATAGACAACACTTGATTAATAGACAGTTTGCAGCTTGGCGTACTTCAGTAATCAAGCGTTATCTAAAATTCTTTGTTGACGAATCAGCACATTATGGTGGCCTATTGGGTCCATCGCGTCTTTGCAAATATACGTAATAACTGGTTAGGTGCCTGTTGGCATGTAACCCAGCATCTTTAATAAACTGCAATTAAAAGTTTTTACATCACACTTAAGAACCACAGCAGTCAGTTGGTACTTGTATTTCAGCAGCTGTTTTAATCGTCTCATATTTTCGTATGACATTAATCCTTCGGCTTATCCAATTACTTATTGATCCCGTCACGCATTGTCTCCTTGTTGGAGCTTGTCTAGCCACGAGGACGCTCTGTCTCGCTACTGTATTATTAAGGGTTAATATCTTGTATAAGCAAACGGTACACGAGCACTGAAAGCAACGTTAATGGAGTAACTATTTAAGTCAGCCAATCACGAACAAGTGTCCTCAGAACATCACTTATATTCTCTTTATATCTGAATTTCCACTGATAAGTTTCACATGTTCAACATTGGAGTTGTCACCATCTATACTGTTCATGCTGCCAGTATCCCACCATATATTGACAGTAGTCAAAATGTTTCCATACACTGGTATCCATTATGGGGACAATATGTGCATAAAATGACACACCGTTAGAACTATATGGTGAACATGTGACCACCTGATGGACAATCTATATAGTACATTGTTACATGTTGGGTTCAATATTGGGGGCCCGCGGCGTGGCTTTGTGGTAAACGTGTGCGCTTACTAATCCTACACCGATGTTCCGTCCACGGGATCGAGTCCGTCTGTCACTCATCAGGTACATGAGTGAGTCACATGATGCGGCTCCGGCAATCGAGGGATGTTTTTACGAGGTTTCCTCCCGGTTTTCCACCGTAATGAGGCAAGGAACAGTGTGAAGTGGACAATCCGTCGTCATATAAGTGAAATACCTTGAGTACGACGTTACACCTTAATCAAACAAACAAACAAATCATTATTGGGACGGCCGTGGCTTAGTTGTTAGCGTGTGCGCTTACTAATCCTACACCGATGTACCGTTCACGGGATCGAGTCTGTCTGTCGACCACCAGGTATATGAGTGAGACACCAGATGCGGCTCTGGCAATCGCGGGGGTGGTTTTTACGAGGTTTCCTCGCGGTTTTCCACCGAAATTAAGCAAGGAACGGTATGAAGTGGACAAGCCGTCGTCATATAAGTGCAATACCATTGAGTACGACGTTAAACCCCAATCAAACAAACAAACATTATTGGAACAATTTGTAAAGCTTTCTGTTGATTCCATTTGATTCTCAAGTTGTAAAAACCGTTAAGAGTGTCCGGCCTATTTGTGTGTCTAAACGTTTTCAAACGGCGGTTAACATAACCTCATTTGTTACATGTATGTAGATTTAGCAATTTCATACCCAATTTTTATTTTTTATTACTATACGTAAGTTGCCTTCTTATTATTTAATAATGTTTTGCTATAGTTTAAAAAATTACACTGTATATAGCATAAACAATTACACTGTATACACCAATGTACTCTACTTAAAACGGAAAAAAATATTTACTGCATTGATACATACAGTATAAGCTTTCAGCTTTATGTATGTATTTGTCAATAATCTGTTTCTTTTTAATATAAGTGTTCAGTGTTGACAGTTTGTATAAAGTTGATGTGGTTTTGTCCGTATGGCGGATGAGGAATATTGAGTCATATTACTTTAATAGTCTTTGTCATATCTAGCGTTGGTCTATTGCTGTAATGAGGCATACTAAACCGCCCGGCAGGATGAAAAAGTCTTCCAGCTTTCATTAGCTGACCTTTGCTTGACCCCACGACCCTCAATTCCTATTGTCGAAAATACCTCTACTAAGGAATTGTTCGCGATGCATTTCCATTTCCCAGAAGTAAACCTGATCAGTTCTACTTACGCACATAATTACTTACACACACGCGTAATTACGAAAATACGTACTTATTTACTAACATAAATCCGTAATTATTACACACTTGCTTAGCTACTTACATACGCAAGTCGTCACTCTAATAAATATCCAGTAATTACATAGGCATATAATTATCTACATGGGAACGTAGCTACATGCATAGTATGTTGTTACATACGAACAACCTCCTACATTCGCTCTACGTTACTTACACACACACACACGTAGTTTCGTACGCATAAAACTACCTACACAAGCCAGTAGTTACATATGTACTTAGTTTCTTACAAACGTACATATTTATTCACACGATGACCGATTCCTACACCCTGCAGACCACTCAATAGTATGATGGGCTTATATATAATCCTTACATAATTTTTAGCCTTATTGTGTAGTATCCATTTACTTATATATTTCTCTATTGCCTCTATTTTTATCTTCAAAATGGACTCGATTAACTGTAATATTGTTGGCTAGACAATGGCTAGTTTCGTATAGCCTTAAAAACTCTAAAACGAAATTAAACTCCCTTTGAGCTATACCAGAGCAAATGTCAAGAAGTGGAAATGCGTATCACGTGTAATTCAATATGACTGATTTAGTATTGAGCAATATCGACCAGTTCGTCAACTAGAATTATCTAACCAGTGGTAGACCAGGTTTCTATATGCAGTTCTATTACTGCCTTGCTATGACGGTTCATTATGTAAGACCTGTTAAACTTATAACTTGCACTTCTAATGTTGATATTTTCTTTCTTACGACTAAAAACGTTTTAGCTATTGTCTTTTCTAGGCCAAGATAGCCAGGAAAGTATAATGCACCAAATACCTATATCTTCGCTGTGCTATTTTCGTTAAATATTCCAATCTTATATGGGCCCGCGACCGTGGCTAAGTGGTTATCGTGTGCGCTTACCAATCCTACTTTGATGTACCGGTTACAGGATCGAGTCCGTCTGTCGATCATCAGGTAGGCCTATATGAGTGAGTGACACGATTTGGCTCCGGCAATCAAGAGGATGGTCTAGAGGAGGTCTCCTCTGGGGTTTTCACCATAATTAGGCAAGGAACAGTGTTATGTGGACAATCCGTCGTCATATAAGTGAAATACCCTTGAGTACGACATTAAGCTCCTATCAAAACAAACACACAAAGCCAATCTTATTTGCTGTGCTACTAAATGTTATATTATGTAATGGAGAAAGTAGTAGGCCTACCTGCTCATATTGGAAAAAGAATCGAGGAAGCGATTATTTTTCAATAATGCACAGTCACGAAGGCATTCTCGGGCTGAGACAGTTGTCCTCTGCTTATTTACTTTATATGGCGCCTACATGAACTCAAGCTGCCAATTCTGCCTTCTATTGCGAAATCGATTGTGATTGTACTAGTCTTCGGAAGACAGTCGTTTTACTTTGTTATTCATTTTGTACATATTCAAAAGCTAGTTTCTTTTTGATGGCGGGAGACTGGAGGGAGCTTCTTGTTGCCCTGGTGCTCTCTAGGCAAGGCGGTGACTCGAAGCTGAACTGTTTGCGATGTCTTTGTTTTGGGTCTTGTGTTTGTCCTGTCTTGACATTGCTTGTTGCCAGTCACGTCGATGGTTCTTTCCATCGCCCATTACGCTGGCACGCCATCTTAAAACCCCAAACAAACAAATCGTCTATTTGACTTTATTTATACCCACTGTCCTACGAATACAATTATGGTTCCTCTGGTATTTAGCTTCAAGTTGCAACTTGTGACACTGTTGAAAACAAATTGGCAATTAATTACATTTGGGTTTCTTTTTGCTTGTTTTTTTTTAATGGGATTTAACGCCTTAATTAAGGTTATTCCACTCACAAGACGGTGTGCCAATCGAATGGGTGAAGGAAACCACCCTGGACGCCACTGTCAAGAAACAAAGACAAGACAGGACAAATATATTTCAGACACAGGCCGTAAAACAAAGACAACACAAACCCTTTTGGTTTATGTTCCATGCAAGTTTCCACAAAAAGAGTGCTTTACTAAGTAGAAAGGAAAATAGGCTATACTCCTGAAAAATAATTAAGATCGAGACAATAGGGTAACTTATCTTGGTAGATACGAAGGGTGATTGTACATCTTTGAAAAAAGAGCCACACCTAGAGAATAGTGTGACGTCACTACTCTGTCGTTTAATAGAGGTTATATCGAAAGACCATACAGACTGTAACCCAATACAACCTCCACTAAACCATGGTAACTAATTGGCTAATTACAGCCTGTAATCAATACTAATAACATTTTGTTGCCGTTTAATTGCTGAGTAACATCGATCCATGCGTAAATCAGAATGTATACATTTATTAAAATAAATCGGAAATAAAGTTATCAGACATTAGTGAATACGTTTTTTTTTTTGCGATTTGAAGGAGCTCTCATGAGGTGATGGTAAAATACAAATTTTTGCAAAGAAATATTTGTCTAATAATCTAACGGACTCATATTTGTTATCTAATAAATTTTAATTTGTAAAACGTTATAAAGTCTTTTTTATGAATGACTTACGACGGCATGCGAATGCTATGGCTTCAAGCTACGCCATGCTGTCTTTTCTTAGCAATGTAGGGAAAAAAATTATCCAAAAGTGCCATCAACGCCAATTCCAGCAATCCAAAGATCAATCAATCAATCGACCGATCAAATGCTGAATGAAGCCGTGTTCAGAATATAAAAAATTCGTAAATTTAGTTTTAATATTTTGAATTTTATGTATTGGGTAATTGAATAAATAATATTTCAAATATTTAACGACAATACGTTTTGTCTCTCTTATATGCTTTGGTAAACATGCAGTGTATTGGGGGGTTACGTCGTAAACCCTAGTATCTTAACGTGTCTTTTAAGAAACAGACTTACACTGTTGTGTTTGTTATTTCTATAAATTAAGGTATATTTTATATGTTGCTGCCAAAGGCATGATATGAAGTATTAAAACCGCCAACCAGTTTAGTTCTGCGTCAATATTGCCAGAGGCGCCATAAAACTATTATAGGCCCCAACGCAAAGCAATATATGAACCGGGGCCTCGAAGTTTGTTTAGAATCACGACACATTAAATGACACACATGTTCATCCTTCAAGTCAAATATAGACCAACAAACATCGCGAGGCCTCCAGACAATCGTGCCCCTCGGTCGTGATTTTCATTCATCTGCACTTTTCTAACTTTCGTTTATATGCAAATTGATCTACGATGCAACTGCCTCTGTTGGGAATAAATCTGAAAAAGAAATAGTCATGTAGTAATTAGCTGTCAACAAGCTGTGACGTAAGTATACTTAATTCGGATTGACTCATTCACTGTGGGTAATAACTTCTTTAATTAATAACATTAGGAAGGAATTGTCTTACTGCTATATCGATTTTAATACACCATTAGACGAAAGGCTTCTGCTCGGACAACAAGGTTTGTGTTGTCGAAGTCTGCTCGAGAACCCACCAATGACTCTTTTGTAATTGAAGGCTGTAAATATGACCACCTGAGTACAGTTAGTAAAACAGTGATTATCAAGTACTATCTTGAATAGCCCAAGGTATTAGTCAAATGTGGATTGTTTGTTCGTTTGATTAGGGTTTAACACTGTACTTAATGTTATTTCAGCTATATGAAGGAACGGCTGCCCAAAATGAGCGAACAGACCCACATTCGACGTCACCGACAACAAACAAAGACACGAGAAGACAATCACAATATGGAAAAAAAGAAAGACACAACTGTATAATAGCTTATTGTTGCCCTCCTATGTACGATAGCAGCAAGACAACAGGAAGCTCCCTCTCAACAGCTCGCGTCATATGTTGAAAGAATTACATTTGAGTTTCCGGTGAATAAAGGACACCACTTGTAGTCTGTGGATGTCCTTAGAATGGTGCATCCGTGCTAAATCATATGGTCTGCTATTGGAATCTCGCTTATTGCCTAACAAATGCAGTGAACGTGCTATAAGCAAAACAGCTTTTCAGACAACATGCAATCCATGACCTATATGGCTGCCATATTGTTTCTGTGGTACACCGTTACCTTCAACAAGCCAGTAAAATTCTTTCACATAGATGAATTTTTGTGGTCCGAATTATAGTAGAGACTTTTATGGATTCCCCCTATCTACGGCGTTGTAATTCATCCATTGTTTCATAGTAGTTTTCTTTTAGCCGATCAAAACGTCGCAAATGAGGAAATCCCTTTATATAGCTACAACTAACATCTTGAAACGGCCCTTTTTGTTTGAAATGAGAGTTTGATTATATAATTTCAATGTCATGTCTGTCTTATGCGGGGGACACAAGGGTGATTAAAATCGCCCGATCGATTTTGGCCGACTTGAGCGCACACGCGTGGCGATTGACCCAGCGATTCGGAGTATTTTTTACCTAAAAAAAGCAACATAAGTCATGGGGTTTGTCCAACATGGCGAGATTAAAACGGAAATATATTTACTCATCAAATTAAGTTAAGACATAGACTCAGATAGGAGAACAGAAGTATTTGGAAAATAATTTCGCCCAGACTTCATGCGTGGAAGTTACCTTTTGTGTGTCATGTGAGAAGAACTTGAACAGCATTGATTCGAGCTACTTTAATCGCTTGCTTGAACACACGGGCGATCAGTCCTGGCGATCAATCGCTGGCGATTAAAAATCGGCCGAAAATATCAAACATGTTTGAAACGATCGACTGGTTATCCGAAGGGCTTCGGCGATCATAATCGCTGTCGCTGGCCTGAACACACGTGGCGATTTTTTCACCGATTGGTACAATCGCCACGATCGGGCGATTATAATCGCCCGTGTGTCCCCCGCATAAACGATTACAGAAATGTCATAACGACCATATGAAATTCACTTTATTTGCGATTTTAGGTTGACTGTTTTAGCAATGTTGTCTTGACCAATCAAAATGCCACAATAAACGGAATCCCCTAGAGCATTAACTACAAGTCGCACCGTACCAATGCAGCTCACGCCTGCATCGTTATGTTCTCAAAGTAGAAGGTAAATGATTGCCTAAACTTAGGAAGTATGAAATTACACAGAAGTAAAATGAAACGCTTGATATCTTCAATGGAATTAGTTATAGTACTTTCGCTTCGGTTTATAGTTATTTTTAACGAATAAGTTGCTCCAGTTGTAACAATTTATTCCCAGATTTACAAGAAATTGAAAATACAACCTGCTTACGATGTTGACCGAATTGGTTAAATTAAGTGTCAGTCATAGAGGGAAAAGTGATAATTAGAAGTCGATGGCAATAATAAGTTTCACAGCAACTATGATCCATGGAATTTACCGCAGATGATTATCGACATTCGCCCGCATGATTGAAATATCAGATTCATACACTGCGTTTAAAAATTGTGAGTTAATGAACAAATTGATGTATACTAATCCTGCACTTGTTAATGTTATCTGATTGCTTACATTGTGAACTTGTACAGTTATATTAACAAAGCTTGTTAACGAACACACGGGTGTCTTCTTTTATAAGATATCAACACCGACACAGGCTTTGTTAATCGAAATCAAGCAGAGATGGCAATAGCCTTTGGTGATTGGTTGAGGTTCATATCCCTGTAAATGGAACCTAGAATCAGATATGACAGTTCATTGTTTGACTACGTGGTTAATTTAGCCAATGAATGATCAGAAAAAAAATAGGATGTACCTATCAAGTCATATACCAATGAGTCGTATTGGTGCTGATATATAACTAGTTATGGCAGTTGGAGAATTACAAAACTACACATTTGTCACAAGATGGTAACGTCCTAATCACTCACGATTTTTTTCTGCATTAATTAAACCTGAGCTAGTAATTTAAGCGTGATGGAAACGGGAAGCTATTGTTAATTACTTCCTGCATATAAGGCGCGGGTTTGGAAGGGAACTCTCGAAGCTAAGGGGCAACATAAAGCCGATTTGTTTGCGCTGCCTTTGTACTGCGTCCTTGTTTTTCTTGTTTGTTGCCATTTGTTTCGAGGGTGATTTTCTTCTAACAAATTTAATGCATTCCTGTTTATGCCCTCCTGAGGCCGGTTGCTCGAAGCGCTGCTAAATTTAATCCATATTTAGATATTAGCAAGTCATGTTGAAGGTCTATCTCTAATCCACTATTAGCGATTTAATCTGGTGTTAGTGATAAATCACCATTCGAGCAACTTGGTACTGGTCGATTTATTGAGCATTTATAGAAAATATTGATATCAAGTTTATAAACCACAAAGCAATTCTTGTAAGAAATTTATTCAGATAAAGAAACAAATTTTAATGTTGTTGAAGGAAATCAAAATATTGTATCCAAGTCAATAAATAAGCCTTAACGGCACTGTTTTACTAATAGGCACAGTCACTATAATCCCAACTGAGTTACTGTTCATTTCTGACGACACCTTGTCAAATGTACTGCACCTTTAATTTCAAATGAAACTACACAGAGACCATACGGGTAATTGTCTGAAATGCTAATTTACATAAAATGAGAAACTTTTCTACATATATTTTGAAATAATTTTAGAGTCTTATACACGTATTTATTTTGCTGTACCTAGACCCTAGTTCTTCGCGTAAGACATGACTTGATGCAATTTTAGTGTCGGTTTTAGAATTACAGTAAGGCTAAGGATAAGTTAAGAGATATAATCCCGTTGGCCATAGTGCTACGTTATATGAACTCTAACTCAGAACTAAGAATTCGCCTTTAAATACACCCCAGAGTAAAAACACAAACTCGTCATCTATCTCTGGTTTATTAGTTTTTGGTTAGGATTATCGTATTTGGATTATAATAAGGCTTAGGATTAGTTAATGGTTAGGATTATCGTTGGGCCTAGTGTTAGGTTTAATATTAACCCTAACCCTGAACTAAGAATTCGTGTTTTGTTTTTAAAGACATCCCGTGCAAATGCAGAAACTCATCAACTATGAATGGACGATTACACGTCACGCGGCCGAGGCTGAGTGGTAAGCTTGTCGTCGTATTGATCCTACTTCGATGAACCGTTCGCGGGATAGAGTCCGTCTGTCGATCATCAGGTATATGAGTAAGTCACACGATGTGGCTCCGGCAATCGCGGGGCTGGTTTTAACGAGGTTTCTTTCCGGTTTTCCAACGTATTTAGGCAAGGAACAGTGGGAAATGGACAATCCGTCGTCGTATAAGAGAAATACCCTAGAGTACGACGTTAAAACCCACTCAAACAAACAAACAACCAAACAAACATACTCGTCACACATGTCGTAGCACATCCCAACAGTTTAGGTTACTTGTGTTTAACACAGCACTTAATCTAATAATTGTCCTATATCACGCACATGTATCGTAAACCTTCGACAATGTTTTTGTGTCTAGCACGAGTCGGCTTTTAATAAAACATCACATATTCTCGACACAGTCTAACTGAAGTCAATCGCTAGTCATGGCGTGATGTTAGTAATCAAGCCCAATAGACAACATTGCGAACATATTTTATCTTCTCCTTTTAAAGTACTGTGGTTTTTATTTAAAACCCGTTTAATCTCAGCGACAGGTGCTTTCAATCACACGATTGTTATAGCGCACATTTCCAAAGTACCGCAATTTGTAGCACGTCCAAGCTTTATTAAACTTAAAGCTTTTTTCGATTTATTTTGGTCCACGTCCGGCTATTTTTTAAATTTTATTTTAACTTCAATTGATTTATTGGTTTGAATGACTTGGTGATTGAATCACATCAGGTACGGGACAAGCATAAACTTCTTAAAGAGATTGCTTTGTGGCAAACACAACACCTTGGAGGCACGCGTTCAAATCCAGATGCACTTGTTCACAACATTAGGGGATTCACATAATTTGTACCGTATTGATTGGTTATAAAGGAAAACTGGGCTAATCTAAAAGCTTCAAATTTGGCAAATTCACAACAGCTTTCATAACAAATCGTATAACGAGACTGCGTCTTTGGAGAGACTGTTTGAAAGCATTGCGACCAAAAATCATAAACCACTAAAACCGAATTCAAACAGAAAAACACAGCGTTCTTCTGAGATTAAACACGACAAATCTAATACTAAAGTAAAAGTAACCCCCCCCCCCCCTCCCCCCCCCATCTATGTAATCACACGAATGACCTTCGTT
>JAQQZZ010071991.1:0-21502 GCA_030265115.1 Mopalia vespertina | reverse complement strand
AATCAATCAATCAATCAATCAATCAATCAGTCAATCAATCAATCAATCAATCAGTCAATCAATCAATCAATCAATCAATCAATCAATCAATCAATCAGTAAACTAAATTGTATGTAGCATCGACGTAAATAGATTGTATTAAACAATATGACTCGAGACAAGTATAGTCGGTCACTGTACGTTTACAAATGTTTTGGTAAGAAAAAGAGAAAACATCCATGTGTACAATTTACGCTATACTAACACGACAAATACACAACAAAGCAATAAGGCCTGATGACTGCATAATTATACAGACCTTGTAAAATTACTATGACTTAAACTACGTAAAAGTAGATAGCTTTGCGATATATCAATATTGTTAACAGTAAAAAGCATGATACAATCCGTATTTATGCTTAAAAAGCGAAAGTTTCTTCGGGACATAAAAGAAAGCTTAGCGGGGTAATTTACGGATCTTAAATAGTAAATTCATGTGTTTAACTGGGGCTCTAAGTCCTTTATAACGCTGTATATTTTCTTCCCATAGCCCTATCTATATCATATCAATGGTATCATGGGAGAGGTTTATGGCTGCAGATTATATGGCCATTAGCACCACACCGGTAAATCTCCTGTGGGCAATAAGAATGTGTATACCTATAACCCATTAACACAGATTGCCTTGGTTCATGTACAAAACACCTCTGATGTACAAGCTGTCATTTTTATGTCTTTCAATCTTGGTATATGAACGAATTGTCACCAAAGCGTACCAATTAACGTGTTTCTTTATGAGTCCAATCGTCTTTTGTCTCCCACAGGAAAACATTTTTTTATGGGAATTTATATTCACATGCGATAAGTTACAACGCGCCCATTATAGCTAATTATTTTATTTCATTCCATGGTGTAAGTTGTCGTAAATACAGTTGGATGGAGCTTCCTGTTGCCCTGGTGATGTCGGTGTTAAGGGACAACAAATCGCCGATCTGTTGGTGTGCTAGTAGGCCCTATCGCGTCATGCAACTGACCAGCCTTGTCGTTCTTGGTTGACAGTGGCATCGAACTGGTGGTTTGCTTTGCTCATTGGGCGGACACGCTGTCATATGAGTGAAATAACATTAAATACGGTATAAAACACAAATGAAACAAACATATTAATAATTGATTTATTAATTATTCCCTAGACGTATTATTCTATATATGGAATCTGATAGACTTAAATGTTTTGCCGAAAGCAATTTTATAAAATACGTAACAATGAAATATACCTTGTACCGTAAAACGTGCAATAAAGTAAAACTTGTAAAAAAAATAGCAAATATCAGACAAATGGACAGGGAATGCTCGTTGAACCACATACAACTGGTTAGTCACATATTTTAGACGTGGTACGGAAAAAAAGTCTAATTTAAACTTAGTAACGAGGGTTACTGTGATAGATGTTAATATAGGCAACACTTGAGTTTCCAATGATGCATTAATACGAATGAAATAAATGGTCAATTTAAAAAACCTGAAGTTATTGCAGTCAATCAACTGACTAGAAACTGGGTTGAATGGACTGGATTGAATGAATAAATTGTGGAGGAGCCAATTAAGAGACGGTACCTCAAGCTTGTAATGCGTCAATCAATCGCCCTGAGCGCGGTCTCAGTGTCGGGTTAGGTATTTTGGCATCCTGTTGATAAATTCATAAAATACCGGGTCACATCAGCATAACTGATAAGAATAAGTTGACGAGAGAAAGCGCATAAAATATCCTCTTTAATCGATCATTGTTTAATAGAAATAGTCAATGGAATAAACCATTGGATTATTTTCGACATAATCCAATGTATTGCTAGGTTTGAGTCAATTTATGGATTATTTCCCCGGGGCTTAGGTGTGTAAATCAGAAGTCCTAAGAGCCAAATTACTGCCTAGCTCACCATGCTTTAAGTCACGACCATGCAGGCTCTTGAGGAGGGAGAGTAGGAATAAAGTTGACTATAATCGACAACATGACATGAGTCAAAACTGACTGAATGTTAAAAGTTACGACGTAGATATATTGATTCAAGGATGGTTCAATGTATGACCAATGCGACAGAATGTTGTATGAATCGTTTTACATTTGGTTAGGTACCAATGTTTGTCGGCCACTGGAAACGGTTTCTTGGATAATTTTATACAAGTTAAAATTAATTTATCTCATACGTATGTTGCTAATAAGCGAACAAAGAGCATAGGATAGAAAAGTATTTATGACGAAAAAGCAATTGCCCTCGACAAGAAAACTAAAAGAAAACGCCATTAACTACAATTGAACAAAATGTAAGCAAAAAAAAAAGTATGCTAGTCTCGAAATGAAACAGGAGTGTGCCAAGTCTTGAAAGCGACCTCGTGCAGTTAACTGTTCCAAGGTCGCGACAACCCTCTTGATAGACAGGCTGGGGGATTGTTGCTGAGGATAAGTGACAAACTGATATGGATCCAGGATGAGTTCTCAGTCGACGGTAAGTTTATGAGACATGACTTAGATATTCAATGACTATAACAGACAAGACCTCAACGTAATAGGAAAAGGCGATACTTTTATCTGAGCACTGAATGACATTTCGATAACTGTCGATTATTAAGAATGAGTTCTATTTATGGGTTGTCCATGCTGCAGGTTTGAAGCAAAAGGCGTGTTCACCACTTTATAATTATTCAAATACGATTTATGGAGTTGACTGTTAATAGAATAGATATGAGAATATACATTTATTAACAAAAGCAGAATGCCACTATATATAAGGCAAAAATAAACCATGTATATTTTTTTTGGCAAGAAAGGAACACACGATTGAAAACATTAGAATAAAGAGCGAACACAATTATCTAATAGTAAAATGATCGAAGGTTAGCTTGGATTAATTATTAGCCCCAATAGAGACTAGACTGAGTTGCGAGGCAAGTTAGAACGATATCTCTTTATGACCAATGATGAGTCAATCAATCTGTTTGCTAAGTCTCTTTGTCTTTCATAAGGCTTCCAGAGCATACAGCTGGGTATAGGTGACAATTCTGTACAGATACAGCCCTAGTTGACGACGACAGTGACTGGTATACGTATACATATGACTTGCATATAACCCCAGTATAAAAATAAAGCTGAAAAATCAATGAAAAAAAGAAACTAATTTGTTGGGTTTATTAGTGTAAACAGCCGTACTTAAGTGTGTTTCACTTATAGGCCGACAACAGCCTAATGACAAGGGTCATGGTGTACCACAGATTTACCATGGTATACCATGGTTTTACAACGGTAATTTGGCCATGGTACTTTTTTATAAGGGCATTATCTAACAATGGCTACAAACCATACAAGTGTGCGGTGTATTGTTGTGCTGGAAACTTAATGTTCCTCCATTGCTAAAAAAAGTAACATGAACGTGCTGGAAACATATTGTCATAGAGCCCGAAAAAAACAACATGAATATGCCGGAAAATATAACAAGCATATTCTGGACATACAACAAGCATATGCTGGATATACAACAAGCATGTGCTGGATATACAATAAGCACATGCTGGATATACAACAAGCATATGCTGGATATACAACAAGCATATGCTGGCTAAACAATAAGCACATGCTGGATATACAACAAGCATATGCTGGATATACAACAAGCATATGCTGGATATACAACAAGCATATGCTGGATATACAATCAGCATATGCTGTATATACAAAGCATATGCTGGATATTCAACAAGCATATGCTGGATATACAACAAGCATATGCTGGAAGCATAGTGCCATTAGTCCAAAGCTGGAACGTGTTTGAACCATGTGTCCAAGCAAGACATATTTATTCACAGTATGTCTGAAAGTTGACCCCAAGTATTTGCATGCTGTTGACGAGCACAAAGATATTTAAACCAGAAAATTACGAACACTCCTGTTCTTCTTTTCAAACAGGTCGAATCACACTCCGTCATGACTTATTAACATTAAGTTGAATTGAAAACACCAACTTGCAGACAAGTATACAGACACCAAAAATTAGTTTGCGCCTACCTCAGATACGAACCAAGGTCTTAATACCGGTGGGCAATATTACAAATACGTCAACAGTAATCAATAAATTGTCTGAAAACGTGTTTGAAAGTAACTGAGTACCAATTATAAAACAGTACCAGAGATTCAAACCTATCATTTTAATACAGTTACCCCGTAATTGCAGGAGGTTAACATTTCGCTGATCACTTTATGGTTCAACCCTCCTAAGCCGATGTTGATCGCCATAACTTGCGTAAGACGTTCGTCGTGATAAATGATTGTCGTTCTTCTTCAGCGACTGCGCCCAGGTGGCAATTATAGGCAGACAATATATCTCGTTATAAATATCTTCAGGGCTTGTCTGGTTTTACTGATAGAATCTGAACAGGTTGAGAAAGTTAGTCACGTTCTGCCTGTGTAACAATCGATTACATATTGTTGTAAGGAGTGATTTCCTGCTTTCGTGTTAGGACAACATTTTCTGTTGTCCAATTTTACATCCCCATTAAGCGCACAGGAAGTTCTTTTCAGCAAAAAAAAAACTAAAATCTTGAAACGGGATTAACGTGTCATCTAGACGAAAGATTTTATCTGATTCATAGCAATTTTCTTGTTCATATAGTTTGAGAGAAAATATTATTATTGGATACGTAATACGTTAATTTAGTCGTGCTTGTGGGATCAAATCATAGCAATGCAAGTCTGAAATTTAATCGTTATTGTATTTCAGAAATATGATGTGTGCGATCAGTGCTCAATCATCAAACACATATGCGTGGTGCGCCATGGCGGGAGTTCCCCGATACAAGCACACACACATGGGTAACTCTATCAAAAAAACATCAATCAGGCTACAGAGTTTCTAAGGCCATTTATTCATTAAACACCAAAACACGTTTGTTAAATACCCATTCATCATTTTTCTCCTATGTGGTTTACTGGTGTTAAGCCTGTACACAGAGGCGGCTTGGAAACTAAGTGTAACTATTTAACAAGATATTGCGAGTTACTGGCCCTTATTAGCGTCCGAGAACAAACGTAATCTGGGAAAAGAGTAGTGACAGACATATACCAAACACAATCACCAGGAGCCACTTTCACAAAATGTCCTACCACAATCAAATATCCTACAATATTTTTACGCCTATAGTTTAACATGACGAAATTTTATCGTACGATTTTTTTTTTCACACGACATTTTATGAAAGTGGCCCAAGAGTCACTATAAACATTGTGTACGGAATAGTCATTGGCTAAAGTTTCGAAGGAACAAACTATAACGTAAATGATATACGCGAATTAACATTCCTAACAGTCTCGTTTACAGCTTTTGCATCGATTTAACAGAAGTGCGTCTCTAATGTTTGTTAAATTTTAGAAATGAATGGTTGGAGATTGTTCTTCAAATTTAAAACACATCAGTCTTTATCAACATAGCGGGGATTCTCTGATACCTAAACACACACCAATAATTCTATCAAATGAGTATAAATCTCACGACATGAGTTCTACACCATTATTGTTGTGTTTGGTTCGACCGGTCGACTTCAATAGATTCCATAAAATTCATATCGGGAATTAAATTTTATGAAAAAACTAACAAACGATTAAACATAGAACAACTTTGTCTGGAAATAGCTTAGCATCAGTGATCGCATAGCATGGATATGACTTTGGAATTTTGTAAATCTATAAAAACGGGAAATTCCAATGACGGATAAATAAAATATAATGACTTAGTTTTAGTTATATGTATGTTACAGTATATCAAGATCCAACAGAGACTGGTTGTGACAATGCTTCATTCTCTACTCTGCTGAGCGAAAGCCCTACTGCACACTGTTTGGCGATAAAATCAATATTGTGAATTACTTGGTTCAGGACGAACGATTCGCAGAAACATGCCGTGGAATGTCACCGCGTTAATTTGCTTTAAGCCATTGGATGGTGTTTCCCTTAAAATTTTATTTACAAACAATGTCAGAGGAGATCTAAATCGCAATGACAACCGGCAAAGCAAGATAGGTCTCAGCTGAATGCAGATTCAAGGGAGAATGAAAAATTATTTGTAGTTGACCAAATGTAACATGTAACATTAGTTTATGCTATGGTTCAAGGTTATTGACCAGATGCACTATTGACTTTTAAACTGACAATCATAACTGGTATGATTACCTGCGACAATGCATTAGAATCAGTAAGCGATGAAAATACCAACAGAGCTGAAATAGTTACGACAGAGAAGGCCTTGGGAGATTAGGCCAGGTCGTTACGCTCGCTCTCTCTTTCACCGGCTGTCTATTAGCGATTATGCGTCCCCTTTGAATTACATCTACGGGTAATCTGCGCTCAATATGCATTTAAATGGGCAGAAGTGGCATTCGAATTATAAGGCATTGATTTATCTTTGCCAGACAGAGCAATTGAAATATCTTAACCGACCACCTGTTTGATAGGTTGAAAAAACAATGTTTCGAGTTTAATTCGGTGTATTATATCATCGGTTAAGTTGAATACTGTGTAAGAATCTGTCACTGTAAATGTGCCTGCTTTTGCTTTTAACATGTATTACGCCTACTAGGTGCACAGTGTAATATGGAGATTTGTAGTCATCTCTTCCGAAATGATACACTTCAATTAGATCTCAATAGATGTACACATCCCTAGTCAAGAAATGAAAACAGGACCGGATAAACCACTTCACCTCACTAATACATACCGATTGAGCTACAATATATTTAATTTCACCAAAGTATCCCAGGAGACATGAAAACAAGCATTCTAGTTTACTTATTTAGGTCAAGATTGACCGCATGAAGGAAACATGCTTTAAGTTGGTCACTTTCAAAAGAATACTTAAACCTCCGTTGACAGCAAGATGTTCTCATGACCATAGAGGGTCAACAATGCGAACTAATTATCAAAACACTGTTTCGTGGACATTCGTGTATCAGTCCAAACTTTTGGCGGAAAAAAATGTAACTTTATGGGCAGATTATAAAGGATCAGTTTAAATGTGAACAAGTCTTTAAATGTATGGGTAAGACAGCAATACACAGATTCTTCACGAATTGCCAGAGTTTGTTTATTTGTTTGAATGGGTTTTAACGCCCTACTTAAGGATATTTCACTGATATGAGTGCGTGCCAGCCAAATGGCTGAAATAAATCACCTTCGATGGTCACTGGCAACAGACAAAGACAAGACAGGACAATACAGGACGTAATTTAAAGACATCCCAAACAGATCGGCTTCATATTGCCCCATAGCTCTGAGAGCACCAGTGAATTGCCAGAGAGAAAGGCAACCGGGTAAAGCTTTGTACAACTATCTTTTGCAGTCTCAATGATTTAAACTACATAACCTCAGCCGATTAAAATTTGCATGTGGGAATACCTTATAGTGTATTTCAAGTATTCCCTGGAAAAATTCACAAATAAAATACACATTAATATGCATGACCGGTTTTTCTACGCTTTCAATGAAAAACTTGTTGCACTTGTCTCCAAAACAACCTGAGATTACCAATACACTTTACATGACGAATCAGTTAATGTTTATAATATTAAAGCATTACTGGATAATCAGGGCACACTATCTGTACACGAATTTGAATTCCCATTGGTACTTTTATATTTGTATTTTTAATCTAAAATTAAAAAAATAAAACACATGGTAAAACGTATCCCACAAGATTTGGATTTCATTTCGTTCCAATATTGCTCCGCGTCCCTAAGGTATGTTTCATTCGGGATACAGTTAAATCTTTGTTTCTTTTAACATAGTATTACACTATCGAACTAAAGCAAATGAATAATCAACGTTGAGATACTCTTTGCATGCGAATGTATTTTGATTTCATTTTGCGTTTCAGCTTGCATTCATTTAAATTTTTTACCTATATTAATTAGAAATATACTTTGGAATATCTTTTAATCCATTCCATTTATAGCTAAAACAAATCTAAATATTAAAAAAACTAGCGCATTATAATCTGATCGGTGGACCAGTTGATACTAACAGTTACTTGAGATGTGCAAATTGAATTATGTCTAACACCCTTTTAACTGTAATTATAGAACAAGAAGCATACTTAAAGTACTGCAATTGACTCACTCGCCTCGACCAAAAGGACAAAGTGCAAATCTTCACCCCAAGAAACCAAATATTTCATGCAATATATTCCATTGCTGAAAGAAAACAAAACGGTCGCACCAAAAACGCTAAGCATAGCTGCTGATGGTCTACACAATGTACACTGACAAGGGAAGGGTTACATTGGGAATACTGGATGTTCTAAAATTTCCCCAGACTATGTCTTGTAAAGTAACTTATACCCAGTCTCGAATCGACAACTGATAGCAAAGAATCTCAATATAAATATGCATAAGTATGAAAGGGGACCCGACTGTTGACTTTGCTGCCCGCGCTGTTTCGCTGAACAACCAGACGTAATGGGAGTCATTAACGTATATATGATAAACTAGACGGAATTATCAAAACAGGGAAATTGTATGTATGTCTTCATTGATATCGTCTGGCATCTCAATAACCCCAGAAGGCAAAGTCCCAGAACGTCTGCCAAAATACACCTTAGCAATGTGCAATTTGTATCAATCGATGGAGCGTTCTCAATTCATTTCCATTCATGGGAGAGTCATTGTAACATTTCCATGCCATTGTATGACCAAGCGGAGGTACGGCAGCACCAAACTATTCACTTTAACATGATATTTCCTTGGTTGTACGTTTATATCAATCGTTAGATATATCCGTAAAAAAAAAAACCCGTAAAGTTTCACGTAGATTACAAAAATGTAACAACAAAAAAATTCAAAAGCATCTCAAGGCTTAGATCGTTTATAATAAGCTGACATTGTCATGAGTTTATTTCATGAGTGCGCAATTTCAATGTGTCTATGTTTGTGTAATGTATCAAACTGATAAATGGATATTGTTGACTCTTTTTTCTGATATTTGCTTTGCTATCGTTGAAGAATAACAGATACAGTTTATAAATACACCGAAGAAGACGTCAATTCCAGCATAACGATTTTCGTTCAAGGACAGTTTGCATGTTTACGTCACATATACAGTCTATAACTCATTAACCGTCTCAACTTAAAAAAAACCCACTTGCATCCTCCATTAGTTGATTGAACTGACTATTGTTAGCCTTTATGACTTGGAATCTTCCACGAAAGAATGGCAGTGACTACGGAACTCTCCTTTATCGACGTTCTGTAGAAGATAGACATACCATGGCATACCATTTATCACTTATGAACCAATTAAGAGGCAATGTTTACACAAGTGCCTTAATCACACATTATTAATGGCTGGAGAGGGTTGTCTTTTGTTTTCACGGTCAAAAATGATGCACGCTATCAACTCAATATTGATGCATAATTAATCTATAGCAACAATTACGTATTATCTAGGTTACCTCATGCTATAAATCCCCAAAAAGGTTCATTCAAAAATTCTACCCAGGCTTTTTGATGTATAATAATTATTCCAGTGTGGCTGTTGATAGACGTTCAACGCCATATTTTAAAAACTAGTATCTGTCGTTACACAAATTTTTTTTTTCTATTTGTCTAAGTCCCAAATTGTGTAAACTTACGAAGTCTGCTGTTGTGTGCTATGCATCACTATGTGGCAGTAACTGTTAGAGCTGCCGCTAAGAACAATAAAAAAACCCCACATTACAGAACTTCTAAAAACCAAATCGGTATCCTCGTTTGACCAAGGGTGAAATATTAATCGTCACCCTACCTTCACAAGTGTCCATATAGCTCTCTCTCTCTGCATCGACATGCTTACATCAAATATTCAAATATATCAGATGTATGTTAGATGATTATTCAATTTACAACCAAATATCTTCTACTTCTATCTGTCATTCACCTTAACATTAGGCCTATTGTTCATGCATTGGACAACGATGTCTACTGCAGCGAACCAGAGATGATATTCCGGCAAATATATTAAACATTATTAAACTTTATTAAACTAGTGGTGAACAAATTTTCTATGCATTTTGTACTCGATATAAAATGTATTTAGTATCCACTGTATAATGAAATTCCGTATATTCTTGCCAATGTGTTAAGATTTAGCTTCCATAGAATCTCATCTGTCAAGTACTGAGGAAATAGAGGAAATTTTGTGGCACTCTATTACGTTTTAGGCCATTATAGTGACAAATGAGCTAATGTCATTGACCCAAATTTCAAACAATTACAGATATCCCGAATACCAATTATAGTTTTTTCTTTTGTGAAAATCAATCCCACTTATTCCAATTGGATCGAAGAAAACCATACAGGACTGTGAAGTGGAAACATCCTCGTTGCTTCATCACACAATTATTATGAGAGCGTTGGTTTTGACAGTTTATGCGAAAAATTGTACACACTGAGCTGGAAAAGATTGCAGGAATGAAAAAAAGTTTTGCCGGACGAATTACCCATCGATTTAAACATAGCACACTTATTGCATTGAGCTATGAACTTAGTGTTACAACAGGCTACCTTATTTCGCGTTAGCATAATTTAGTGGAGCTGTCTACTTCTTTGTCTTTCCAAGATGCAGTTATGGTAAAATATTTTGATTCTGAAAATTAAGGGACATTTACATAAACATTTCGCATAATTAAACTAATCATTTTGTTCATTTTATCGCGAGTTTGCATCGTAACTACGCTTATTTCACTTATATCATAGCGTTCCAGAACACTGAATGAAGAAAACCAAGGGTCATGTCACTGACAAGAAACAAATACTTCAGGAAGAAAAAGGTTTGAATAAAAGCATGCTATTTCGCGTAAAACGACCAAGCATAGTTTATACCGTTATGTTTTTCCAGTTTCAGAATAAAAAAAAGGGAAAACGTTTGCAACCCCGTCCCCAACAAAACCAAGAAGCAACGTTCTTTCTAGTTTTCTAAGATTCTATTTTTCTCAGGTTTTAGTGCGTTTGTTTGTTTGTGGTTTCACTTCGCTATTTCACTTATATGACAACGGATTATCCAATACACAATGTTACGTGCTTAAATACGGTGAAAAATCGGGAGGAAACCTTGGACAAATCACTCCTGTGATTGTCGAGGCCACATGGTGAGACCCTGCTGGCCGGTAGACGGATTCGAACCAGTGAACATGACATCGAAGTAGGATTAGTAGGCCGACACGCTTACCACTAAGCCCCGGGCTTTAGATTTGAAAAATCACGTAATAGCTGATGAACACATCTGTTTCCACAGATTTATTTATGTTTACAGACTAAAAACTCTGGTATTGACTGGATTATATATAATACATTGTCAATTGCAAAATATCACTCAAAGACATTCCTGGACAGTCGGTATGTATTTGTACACTTTGCGTTTTAGGACGAAGACGAATTAAATATTCTACATATTAAGTTGGAATAAACATTCTGTAAATATAACGTGTTCTATATATTAAAAATGTATCGCTCACACATTCGGAACTCTGATCACGGTTTGGTTGAGAACAGTTCTTAGCAATAATAATAGCATTCGAAACAAGTCGTTTTCCCACTGGCCCACTTCACTGGACTCATTAACGGGGTATACACACAATTTAAGTCTATATCTTTAATTAACACAGTTCTTTGTGAAGACATGACGGTGCATTTTGTTCGTGTTACATATACAAAACTTATCTTCTTGTGTCCCAGCACGAATCGAATCAGTGCACACAGAGCTATCATGTCTAGGCTGTTTGTTATAAGCAAAGGACCACGAAATCGACAAAATGCCACAAACCATTACCGTACAGGCTTAAAGCATCCCATTTTGAAAGTCATATTGATGTATTGTAGCTTTAGGAACTTGACTGGATGTTAACGATATGATAATTATGATAATAGCGTTTCTCTCAGCACATATGCAACTGCAGCTTTAACTTCAGACAATATCTGGCACACCCACAACTACTTAACTGTTCTTTATGTTAAACAATAGCATAAATACATCGAGAAAATGTAGCACCTAAAATTTCTTAAGTTCATCGAGTCAAGAGGAATTTTACATGATTTTCCCCGCTGGACATTGTGCACGTCCTATATACAAGTCTATTATTGTTTAGGAACACAATTCTTTCGAAGGACATGATTGTGCATTTCATTAACTTATCGAAACAAGATTCAAGTGATTGCTTTGGTTGTTAGACAGTGGATATGTACCGAAATCTGTGTGACATATAACCCATGCGTTATCTCGATTCACGAATGAACAACAAATCGATTGAGAAGTTTTTACCAGACAAGACGTTGTCTACAATATCGGTAACGTTATGGGTGTACATTATTTTTTCCAAGGCGGGCCCTCCACACCCCCACACCCCCCACCCCCACACCACTTCGCGATTCAGAATCTTGTCAAGTGTATGTAATCATCAAAAACTTAAACAACGTTATTTTATAAATTTTGTATTGAAAGTAATTCGATACTTTGATATACTTAAAAAAAACAACAAGGATCAACTCTCGTAATAAAACTTAATCGTCAATCTGATATTACAATGCCATATTGTGACTGAATCCATGTCACACGGATAGAATAAGAAATTATTAACCCATAAAAGTATGATATACAAGTACAGGTAATTAACGCCGTTCCATGTCCGGAGATCCGTTCTATTTTATTATCATACCCAGATGGATGATTTCCATTAAGTAATCAGGGGCCTACAGCCATGGATCAGCCGCAAGAGTATCGGACTACGGATCCTATTTTGATGTACTACTCAGACAATCGACAATGTGCATTTTATACAGTTGACACCAGGACTTTACTACGAACAATGGTTCACATACGTTGAATTAACACTGCTCCTAAATATTGAGCAATCAATCAATCAATCAATCAATTAAATGCGCTTTTTCGTTTGCATTGTCTTTCAACAATTCTTGGAAATCAAGCTATTTGAATACATACGTAAATATAAAAATAAACAAAAACAAACAACAAGAAATTGTGAGAAGATACTGGTGTTTATACAATGCTGTTGAAGTCAATGAAATTATTTCCCTCTACAAATCATGAATGATTTTCACATATTGTTTAACAGACAAATAGAGTGGTGATTGAAGTCCCTAAACATCACAAACATTTACGTTAACACTTCACACGGTTGGGTTGTGGGACTTCCATAGCACGATAGCGTCAGAGGGCTGATTGAGAACAGGATAGTTGCTGTTGAGTTATCTTCTTACATTATGACATTGATGTGAAATCTTTAGAAGTCAAAGCTCAAAGATATCTAGATGTTCTGCAAATGTATAAAGAAACAAAAAAGGCCGTGTGATTTATCAATGCAGGTTACTTCAAACATAATGTAAATAATTGCTTTTGCACCGTTCTTGTAACAAAATCGACAACTAGATGTTATCTTTTATCGATTGTAATCAAACTACACAGACTTTTATTACAGAACTTCGTTTAGAGGATTGCGTCCATTTATGCATGGACTTTTTTTCATTTTCCAAGAATGACCAAGGATCAAACGATTTCTTGATAAGATTGTGGACAAGGGTGTATCCATAATGATTAAGCTAGAATCCATCCCACAAACATAACATACAGCTATGGTGTGAGCAGCAAATGCCGGTCATATTTTACAAACACTGTATGGTACTGAGAGCCATAATATCCAAAGCTTTATAAATACTGTGACGGCGATTTCACTTGTTGAATTGAAGAATGCATACAAGGGAATACACTCTTTAATGTTGTCGACAAAAATACTGTTGCCGGCCAAATATAAGCGGAACACCGCACAACAGGGAGAAATATAAATTTATTTGTCGAACTTTTGCATGCTCTTGAATACAGGAATAAATGCAAAACGATAAACGGCATACCAGTAATCGATAGAGAAATATATAGAGGTTAGGTTTATTGGCATGTATATGTTGTGGACTTGCAGTGTCCTCATATATCAAGGAGCAGCGGGTCAGCACATGAAGCAGCCCTGTTATCAAACACTGTTTTGTTCTTGCTTACACAGGTGAAGCCAATCGCGGAAACATGTAGATGTTTTTCCAATGGGCAAAATTTGAACAAGATCACCAATCGCAGTTAAGGTAATATAAGGCTCTCTAAACGTTTAAAATGTGAGCTGCGAGGCCGTTTTACTGTGTGTTACGTCACTTAAATGTGCCACTACCACGACTGCTATGACGACAAAGGGCCGCCGTTCAAATACTAAATTACCCACTTTTTCAAGACTTCCATTAAGCGAAGGAGCAGATCTAGACACCAACTAAACTTTACCATCTACAACTTGGGTCACTCGCTAATTCTTTCATCATCAGCATGAGCTTGCCCTGGTGACAAATTGCTCGTCAAATAACAAAATTCTTAAAGTCCCTCCAGTTTACAAGACTCTATGTCCTGTTCGGCGATACACCACTTCACATACATGAATATATGTTCGTACATAGAGGTTTTGATACACACATCCATTGAACTACACTGCATACTTCTGAGGAACCGTCGCCGAATCTGTTGTAATTAACCAACATCGTTAGAAACACTTGACTACACATGGCATAAACTTATTAGAGACGTAATCAGTCAAATCATCCCCTGATTCATTGCCAGTGGACAACATAGCTAAGGACGACACCCTTTGGAATCATCCGGATCAGTTGAAGGACAAACTAATCGATTTTGGCAATTTATCCACGCATTGATGTCTTCTTCAAACGTCACACATCAATGGTGTTAGCACCCAGAGATAGGGATCTCGCCCGATTCTTTTCTACATTTATGAATTACGCTAGGCACTTAAAGGTTTTATTCTAAAACCTCTGATAACCCAGCGAGCAAAACAAGTGGAAATGACGAGATTCTTCCACGTGGTATCCATGTGGATAATCCGTGGCATATGCGAGTAATTATGACGTGATGATTTCCAATAGAATTGTACACGTCTTTAACACGTGAATTTTCCCCGAGATATACCCACAATTTTTACAGGTCTTTAAAACGTAATTTATCCACATGAATTTTACACGGGATGTACACAAGTATTGTTCACGTCTACATAACATGGTATTATTTTTACGGGATATACAAAAGAATAATACAAGCCTTTAACACATCACGGGTTGAAGCAAGTGCGTTCTGGATTGTGACTCGCTTTTAATAGAGGATGTTAGTCATATATGCTAACATCGACAATGGGTGCTTTGGGTCAGCGGTTTAAAAAAGTGTTGATGGGTTGAATTAATTATATGCATGACGGGTTACGCGGTATGGGCAGTGTAAATGAACGAGACTGATGTTAACTCATGTTTTGCAATGACTTTGTCGTTGAAAATGAATCAATGCGTACATATTTCAAGCAACAACGACTGCTGGAGTAGTAAGTGGAAGTCACAACAATCCATCAGATATAAATAAGCAGCATAACCAAAATGGCTGATAACGGCGAATTTTATTCTACGATCCGAAAATGTGTTACCAAATGTGTATGTATTGTGAACCGACCGTGCACGGGCAACGCAGGTGATAGGCTTCCTGCGCATTTATAGGATTAACGTTGGTTCCATTCACGGAAAAATAACCACGTGTCATTCACATGGTTTAAGTTTGGTTCTATTCACGTCGAATTGAACACATGGTATTCACACGGTTTTCTGGTGGTACCATTCACGACAAATAATCACGTGGTATTTACATGTTTTTACGGTGGTTCCATTCAAGACAATTTAACAACATGGTATTCACATGGTTTTCTGGTGGATCCAGCCGCAAGATATTAAGCACGTGGTATTCATGTGGTTTTCTCGTGGATCCACCACTTCCCCAGTATACCACCAGTTAACCATGTGATTTTGGTGACGAGTGCCCGCTGGGAAAACTGTTCAGGTGTAATAGGGTTGTGGGTTGGCCGAAGTGCATCTCCGCGATAAGACACATAAACGTGAACAATAACTTTGTTATTAAATTAATCAAGCTATAGATCTTTCTCTAGACCGGTATCAAAATGAACAGAAGGGTTATCTTACTTTTACGATAATTTCATTTGACTGATGCGACTCATTGCCATAGTGATGTTCTCAATTATTGATACATCAATAGCGAGTTTACGCGTAAACAATGGCTTGATTTGGAAGCGTTATGATTTGTCAAAATTCAACCGGATCAACTGGTAGTATAACAAGAGCAGAAGTCGTTTTAATATGAATATTCTTCATGTAGAAGATAAATGTGAATTAAGAACCGGGAAATAGAATCTTTCTTTACAGGGGTCAAAGGTGTTTTTATTCCTGCGATAACGTGACAATCCTATGTCCGTTACTTTTAGACTATTTAAACGTTCACATCAAACGGAAAGGAAAGAACTATCAAACTAGTTTACTTCTGCTTTTAAACATGTTTTCGTGGGCATTTTTGACGAATGGTATAAATTAATTAATTAATTTACCACTTCTAAATACGCATTACACGAATACAGAAAATAAATGATTTATCAGGTTTCTATTTCTGGCTGAAGTAAAACTGTTATGTAAAGTTTGTCTTAGTTTGTATATCTTGATAATGTGGCAATTCAAGTTAATTGTCTTATTGCGTATACTTTAGGTTGAAGACGAAGAACATCAAAGAAAGAAATTAACTCAAACTGAAATTTGCTATCTTCAAAATACTAGACACGATAATAGTGCTTCTCTTGGTTGTTGAAAACCTCATACATCTGATGGTAAAAAGAAATCTGCTTAGAGTGCCGATTAAAATGTCAAAACGGAAACGTCTGGGGTCATTTAGACCAATACGAGTGGGCCCGCCTCAGACAGAGTACTTGTAATTCCACTGGAAGGCGGTCGACTTTGATGAGGATTATTGTTATCCTTTGCCAAGCTAAATCTGGTAACATTCAGCAAATAATAGACCTTGGGCTGTTAAACGTCTCCGAAGTAGTCACTAATCAGGACTCTGATATATATAACGCATTTCAGAAACCTGGTTTAATATATGTGGCTAAAATACGTGTTAAAACATCAACAGCAATATATTGCCTATTTAGAATGGCAATTATTCCGTTCACATGTCTAAATAGATAAAGCTAGGATTGTGTATAATATCATAAATGTTCTGCACCTGCAAGTGAAATACCATTCAGTACCACGGAAAACAAGTGAAATACCATTCAGTACCACGGAAAACAAGTGAAATACCATTCAGTACCACGGAAAACACCAATAAAGCCAATACATTGAAGCAAGGAAACCGTATAAGGTATCTGCTATTCTAGTAAACACGTTATGCAAGTGAAACACGACCCTTTCGGATCTGTATTTGCGATATATGTATTTCTGTTAAATTGCTCATCTTCTAGCAAAAATGCAACTTCGATTTGGTTATTTCACGTCGTAAACGAGATCTTCAAGCGTGATTTTTAAGTTGTAAACGTGTATCTTTTATGAAGCATTAATGATGTTTCCCATTTTGCTCAATATATGTATAAGTTAACCTTTACGCTCTCCGCGTCTGAGTTCATTATCTGAAAAAGCTGAAATCGATTTGCCAATTTGGTCCATAAGACAGCTCTTGAAAATACCAAACGCTCTCATATAAAGTGGTCGTTCCTGGAACATCAACGCAGGTCAAATGTCTGCGACATTAGAATATATGTTGTTTTCTTTAAGATAAAGTTTGTACGCAGAATTATCGGCACTTTCTGATCATTCCGGTGGTAAATGGTTTATCTATGGCCAGGGTAAATAGTCATAGGTTATTTTCACTCTAAATATAAATGTCATTATCAACGTATACCAATACTAGGTTTACAAAACTTAGACGTAGGCAACTTAGTGTAGTAAGCGTTCGTCTAGTTTGGCTACTAGCTGAAGACAGCTGTCTAGTTCGACAAATCTGTGGTTACACAACAGAACGTTTTGATTGGGCCTCTTTTGCTACCAGCTTATATATGACCCATAAGTAGCTTTGGTTAGGTATTAGACCCTTAAAGTAAATAGTTAAGAATATATTTATCTTATTTGTATAATAGATAACTGTAAGTGTAGGAATTTCAAGGAATATTGGGTGATCATTTTACAATACGTACGCTTGTACATAAAATGATCAGGGCCAGGCTTTCACTTTTCTGTTTGTTGATTTATTTAAGTGACTGACTCAGTGCTAATCTGTAACACTACATGGCACATTTGGAGTTTCTATTGAAAAACAAGCTTTACTTTAATATAACCAAAGAATAACATATCCAAGTTTTGCAATGGATCTAAATTGCGTGTTGTTTTTGATTTTTAAACCCATGCACATCTCCAAATAAGTTATAATGCCACTTTTTTTTTATTTGGATTGATACGAAAATATATATAAAAACAGAAAAAACAAATGTAAAAAAAAGAAAAGAAATAAAGTTAAAAAAAAACACACATCTCGAAACAAATAAAAAGTTCGTCTTTGTAAGTATCATATTACTAATGAATAAAAAAAAATAACATCCGCCCATTAACACATGGAAATCCAAGCGAAAAACCATTGTGACCTGTCACATGATCAACTTCATACATTTTGATCTATCTATATATTTATGTTTATTAGACTGGATCATATTATCCTTTAGGTCCACCATGCAACCATATAAGTTCGCTACAGCACTCGTTATTGGTATTTAATATCACGTACTACCAATTTATACATATATGAAAAGTATATTAACTATGTTGTCGACAAGAGAGAAGAACAGCGACCTATATCGTCTACATTTTGTTCTAACAACTGTCCTGTATAAAGGTGGTGCTAACATTTGAATTTCATTCATATGTAGTCGTGTACGTTGTATCTGGATTGATTGTTCAATTCATAAAAGAGTATGTGTTATTTATGTTAATCAGACTTTTCCCATAATCCAGTTTCCTTGCTATGATCTGTAGTTTAATTAATCTACATAACCACAGTGAACAATACGGCAAACTCAGTTGAATGGCACTAAGAGGTTACTGAGTTGAATGGCACTTAGAGGTAACTCAGTTGAATGGCACTTAGAGGTAACTCAGTTGAATGGCACTTAGAGGTAACTCAGTTGAATGGCACTAAGAGGTTACTGAGCACAATTATTACATGTACTAATCATTTCCTGCTACAAAACAAATGCACAATTCTATTGTTTTACAGTCCATTAAACAACTCATCCAATGTAGTTTATCTTTCCGGAAGCAATCAGAATAAAAGTCTGCCTACTATGATTAATGGTCTTTGTAAGATAAGTGATCATATCACTGTCAACATGTTATCACAATGTGGGTGCAGCTAGGTTTATCTTATTTACAACAGTCGGGCAGTTGGATGGAGCATGCTTTTGTTCCGGTGCTCTCAGAGCGAAGGAACAACATGAAACCGCTCTGTCTGTGATTTCTTTGCATTTCGTTCTACGATTGTCCTGTATTGTCTTTGTTTGTTGCCAGTGGAGTCTAGGCTGGATTCTTTCATCCGCTGCTCTAGCATGCCATCATGTGGATGAAATAGCCTTCACCCATTGGTCTGACACGCCGTCGTGTGGATGAAATAGCCTTCACCCATTGGTCTGACGCGCCGTCATGTGACTAAAATAACCTACGGTTAAACCTCAATTAAACAATCGAACGACAGTCGGCTTTGTCTAGTTGTCTGATGACTGCTTTTTGTTTTTTAACACCCGACTCCGTCTAGATTTGTTGTACTGACCGGAAGAGGTTAGGGCTAGGTTAAAGATAGGATTAGGTTTATGTAAGGTTCATGGTTAGTGTTAAGAAAATGTTTGGCATTAAGCCTAACCCATACTAACATTTCTCGCGTCATCTAGCTTCCACGACGGCCGTGCTGATTAATTTGGTGTATTCAATGCATACCATTTAAAAACATAACTTGACTCTTGTTCCTCTAACTTCGTTTTGTTTAACACTATTAACAAAGAGCAAAATGCTTCATATACCCGAGACTTTTAATCAACCGCTTTAGTACAATTGCAGACGTCAAAGACAAAGCATTCATAGGAAAAATTAAGTCAAATTCTACATTACAATATACACACAATGTGTTTTTCATAAGAGATTATATAAAATTTATCTAAATAATAACATTAAATAAACAATTAAATAATCAACACATGTAACTGACTTGAAATTCTTTCATTTATGCATATTTAAAGGACCAGCTTCGGCTTCCTGGCTTTTTCAAATCATCAAATAAGCAAGTCAAAAGGGGAAGCAATAATTTGCTACACAGTTACAAAAAAATATAAATTTTAACAATGATGTACGCCCGGTTTAGATGTCTGTTAAAAGCTGATAGCAAGATCTGGACACATAGCGGATCTATCAATGATGTTACCATCGATTTCTAAAAATTACAACCGAAATTTCCTTGGACGCGGTGTGGCCATTCTGTCTCCGTTGATCACATGCTATTGTGGAAGTGTCCTAAATCTCAGTGATAAAGTTGTGTACTCTTGCTGTCTGATCAGAAGAAACTATATTATCAGAAATGAGGGTCAGTCCAGAGGTGGTCTTATTTAATAAAACGTCAGGACGAATTGGACTCCATCTGTGGAACACATATGCACACGTTCAAGGTACTATTATAACGGCATATTGGGGGCAATATTTGTCATATTTGAGAACTGTATCCAGGGCGAGTTTGTCAGGATGATTGATGGACTGACCAAGAAATTATCAGACATCTGATTACTAAGAACACATCAAGGTTGTCCTGGAGGGATTATAACTGTGTACGACCAAGGAATAGCCGACAATGTATAAAAGCTACAACATAACCCGCAAGAACAATTGGGATTTATAATAGTGGGCGTTAGGTTTTACATTGATTTATATTTAAGTAACAATATTAAACTAGCCCAACATACAAAACGCATTAAGGCATTTGAATAGGACAGTATGTCAATAGGATGAGATGTAAATTGCTTCACGATATCTCCTTGGTTTATAATGATTTGATTGTTTTGTCTATAGTTCCCAACAAACATATCGTATAGGCCTTTATTGTTCTTCACATGTGCAACTCAAATCATGCAAAACAATCTGATTTCTTGTTTAAGGGATTGACACGTTGGTGTTTATCAATAAACATTTACAGACGACTTGTAAACAAAAGAAAGCGAAACCACGTGTAGTAGCTCGTTGGTTTATTTGGACGCACCTTCCCCGCAAAGTGCAATACAGTAGAGACTGCTAACCAAATGTGAAAGGCATGATTGTGCGATATATTACTAGTGCGTATTATTGCGTCGGTTTCCTTCTAAAACTACCTTGATATCGACGGTAGGCTGGTTTGTTTATTCTCAATCAACGCATAAACGGCAAATAGCCAGCAATTGGATAAGTAATAGTCATTGATCACAGATTCTTTGCTACTGAGCTACAATGTAAGCCTTGCAATGTAAGCCCTTCATGAATCCGGTTAGTGAGTTCCAGTCTTCTTGGGTGTGTG
>JAQQZZ010071990.1:0-39342 GCA_030265115.1 Mopalia vespertina | reverse complement strand
AGAGTAGCTGTTATTCTATTTATATGTGATTAATCAGCCAATGGTTGTAATGCAGAGTAGCTCGGAATAAAACTCTTGGCTAGCGAAGATGGGATTATGCGATGATTATCGGTTCAGAATTGATTGAAATCCCTTGGACAATGTGTTTAATCTTTGGAAATATACGTGCATATGTAACTACTAGTTTAAATATTTAAATGAATTCCTAAAAACTGATAATCTACTTTCAAACTAATTGAAGGTAAGAAGACTTTAGTGGCACCTTTCGTAAGGCGACACAACTTGCTCTGCTTCGGTCCATAACATGCGTAGCCTTATAAATAAGACCTACATGTTACACATCTATGTCTTACCTCACAATTATTAAAATCTCACGAAATGCGTTGGGAATTTAACGTGAGCTTGAATGCCAATTCGGCAACGTACAAGTCTGGCGACGTAAAGTTGAGGATTTAAACTTTGAAGAGGTTGCACGAGGGACACCTACATGAGGTAAATTTAGTGAGATTTTAATAATTGCAAGGTAAGACCTAGATGTGTAGATGTGTATGTATAGGCTATTCAACAAGCTGCTATCGTAGTTAAATATACAGTTGGATATCGATGTTCACAAAAGCATTTTTGTTGGAGTTTCCATTTACTTTACCACGGATGCGAACGAAATATTGTTACGTGTACATTTAATAACAATATTTAAATCACACGTGGGAACTATTAAAATCTAGTTGTAATTGATGAGTTTTTCGTCTTTACAAGTCTGTGTAGGTCTGTGTACCAGCAGACGTGACGTCCCCTGGCTAGGGATTTCCGTACAGACTGGGAATTGTGTTTATGGGGATTTATCCGTTTACCGTCACACCTAATGTATCTGCCAACCTACATGATAAACCGAGCGCACCGGTTATGTTAAGCCCGTCGTCATTCCAGCCAGACATGAAGGTTTTTAAAGGTAACTAATACGGAGAGGGATACTTAATCGACGTGGCAGTTATCGATAGGGATTATATGTTTGCTTTACATCTGAATGTCGTAGCGATGAGGTGATGATAAAATAAATCCATCGCATGCGCCAACAACCAGATTACCGTTATGTAAACAGTTCATGAATGTTGATAACGGTTGCGACCAATCTAGTCCACGTCGATCACCCCAGAATATATTTACAGCTGAACAAATATATCCATTCCCATGAGCAAATATACTCTATTATTGTGAAGTTGGGATTATTATCTCCGTCCGGAAACATCTGTCCTGTCTTTTCGCCGATGAAGGGAATACACCAGTTTTGAGATCGTCTTTTATTTCCGAATATGCGCATTTCAGCTAGCGAGCGAAGGTTGATAACTGATTAATACTTAGATATGGTGATATAGTATGGCTCATTGACTCTGGTTAGTTACAGATATGAACTCTCCTATGATATATAATAATCGTTAGCATTTGTTGACAGGAGAGTGACAGTGGGGAATTATATTTTTAAAAAAACAAGACACAGAATCGATGTTTGAAGGTTGTTTAAAAAACGCTGTTAAGTTGGCAAATAAAATAGGCCAAAGTCACTATGAATATTCTCTTCGATTTTATGCCAAAAAATATAATGCGTTGTTTTAAACGGTTTCGGAAATATCGTCCGACGGGGGTTACACTTTTGTCCAGCTTTCTCATTGTCTCTTGACTCGGATAACATTAACGCTCTTGGCTTGCACGTTCTCATCACAGACCCACCAGCATTTATCCGTATGGGAGAACACCATTAATAACAACGTTGACGATATTATTGGACTGACGACATTATATCGCCTAGGCTATTCCCCCTGAGATATAGATTTACCACTGTCCGTGAGTCCAATGTGGGACTATAGAACAAACGAGCAGCGTTCCGTATCGATCTGCTAGACACAAACGGACAGTTGGTATCGAAATCGTGCTATATGTTCAACATACTTTATCAAAGGACCCGCTGTGCAATTAATATGTCTAACGCTACATTCTTTACTGGACAACTGAAATGCTTTATTATAAGGGGATAATTACTCGAGTCTTACGTGAGATCTAAGGACTGTTCTGCGCTTTGAATCCAGTCGTTATAGATTTATTCAAAGGACACACAATGGTATCTCCAATTAATTGTTTTTTATCTGCATATTGACACGCACCTTTTCTAATCATAGGCGAATACGATATCTCACATGACCTGTACAGTGTCTCCAATGGATGTATACACGAAGCTGCAAAACATCTCACACATATTGAGAATTATTTTCCTGGATGCTGAAATAGACAACAGTATAAAGCCAACATGTCAATAAGCATTTCTTTATGAAATTCGAGATTTATTTACGGGATTACACAGAAATAAAGATTAAGCAACTATACACTTATAGACATGACGAATTTGTTCAAATGGGTAGATCTGTGAGTACGGGAAGGTTCAAATATATGAGTTGTTCAGAGATAGTCACGAGTCGTTTGACAGGAATGCACAAATGTCTAACTTAAAGGGAATGTATAAGTATAGAGATTTATTACGAGGAAACAGACAAATGCATTGTCAAGGAAATATTACAAATATGTAGTGTCATTTACGATAATGCACCTACGGAAATACACAACTATCGTGATATATTTACCGACATGCCAAAATTATTTACGGGAATGTCACACTGACAACTTGAGGTCAGGTATAGACATCATCAAAATGCCATAACCGTTACGCTCCATCTGTCTATCTCGGTGAATACATTTTCATGTTTGAAATTTTTACATCAGACCAGAAAATTGCATATACATGTACCCATCAGGTCATATAATAATAACTTTTATTTTTATGAATGAGAAGATTCTAGATTCTAGCGTTCTAGATTGGGAGGGTAACTAGTATCATGAGACCAACTTCAGTAGCAGAAAGAGGACCTGTGCCCGTATTCATAAAGCTACCTAAGTATTTCTTAAAGTTAACAAGAACTTAGCGAATTTTCAAACATCATTTTAAATACCTAAACATGCAGCATATTGCTTAATTTTGTATGATCGTAAATGAAAGATAATAAGTAAAATCTATTAAATGTCAACTTAATTATTTCACATTTAGCTTTTATCATGATCAAATGACAGTCTGAAATTTGGCTAAATAATTCTTAACTAAGAAATACTTAAGTAGCTTTATGAATACGGGTCCAGGTACCATTGCTGCTTTGATGCGTTGATGACCTCTTTGGGGATGCCATGTTCTTATAGCAGCTATACACATGGATTCCACGGAAAGTGGGACAAACTCTCAAAATTAAAAATAACATCTTCAGTTTTGAATTAGTATCATTATCAAGCTAATTGTTTAAACCTTCCAGATATACTATGGCTTGGTGTTTCAATGCAGCATGTGTCATGCGTGCACATGTGTAGCCCCCCACGTGACGAGCAAGCCTGTCCAACAGCCTTTTTTGTCAATACAACAGTTAAAACTAAACTTAAAGATAACATAGCCACCATGCGAAACACAACTATTGTTATAAGAGACGGAATCACTAAAAAGTGTGACAGAATCACGAATGTGTTTATAAAATCTGTATTTGTCTTGAAGCAAGCTCAGTAACTGGCGTAATATTAGTTATTGCCTTTTTTCGAATGACCGTCCTGCAAACTCTGAGCCGCAGTCTTGCTACATGTACATTCGAAATCTCACGGGTTTACGGGTTTTTTCCCCTCCCCCCGCTCCCCTTGCAAATTGACCAATCAGAACACAGCAAATTTGGTTGACGGATAATAATGTGGCATACCACGTGCCGATCAAGAGTGGTCATGGTGATCTATTGAAAAGTCTTAAACAATTACAGTGTATTATCCGTATACAGTGTGTTGTTTCCAGTACAATTACCGTTTCACGGAGTCGCGTTCTATTTTATAAAGGTCATTTGACTAAGTGTTGTTTGTTTGGAGCGTATACCAACGTACTGTTAGTTATCATTGGAGGAAGATACATTTATATCGCAAAACACTTCACATGTTATGCTAGTAATTACTGTTGGAATACACCACAGGCCGAAATTTACAAGAGGGGGAAATAAAACTCTTTGTGGGATAAAAATAGAAAAAAGACACCCTGACATAATTAATATTGCACTTGGAATAGTTTCAAAGCGTCAATGTACCAATTTTTCCCAAAACTTCATGCATGATGGTTAAATCTGGGATAACAATATACAGGGATATGTAACAGCAAGCTTTAACTTTGAATTGCCGATGAAATCACGAACTATCTCGCGGAGCACGGGAACTGGCAAGCTGCTATACCGGTTTGCAAGCGAAGAAGACAGTGGCGTTGAACGAAAACTACTTGATTTCACTCTTTAATATTTCCAGAAATAAAAAGACTTAAGTACATATAAACGACTATCTTCAATTCCGTAGAAAGTATTATTATAACTAGGAGAAAGTGCATTGAGGTAAAAAAAAACAAAACGATCTAATGTTGGACTAGAAAAACACTGTATTCGCGGATAAAAAAAATGGCGGCCGATTGACGGAAGAGAAGGCGATCAGGACTCTTTTGGTGTCTCAAACCGCTAAACAGTTTTTCATTCACCCACTTGCCAACCATGTAAATCCATCAAAGATATGTTAATGCTTGTCTAGTTTCATTCACAATTCAGATAAATTAATATTTCGATTATTATTTTAGACTGCAAAACTGCGAAAAAGTTAATGCTCGTTCGTATATATTCACATTCCGTATATGTCAAATATTTATATGTTTTTGCGGACGTTTAAAACAACCAAAAAATCGTAAAGGAGGGAGACTCTCATGAGCTATCTAGCACCATAGTAATGCACATGCCCTTGACAACTGTCAAGCTCACCAGTTTTCCGAACTCTTTTCGGAAACGGACGAATGAGAACAATACCGAGTACCTGATTTTATGTGGATTGGGCCTGGATAAGGCCGAGCTTCATATCCCTGCATATTGTAATCCGAGGTTAAATATATGGGCAACTGATGACCTCAATGTTTTGTATGTGTGCAGCATTAAATAGACTTAATTATCTCCCTTGGAAATTAAGTCTGATTGTTTTACCATAAGAAATGCTCTTCATATAAACTCGTGGTTAAATTAATCAACTTCTAAGAATTTTTACGAAATATTCCTCCACGAAAAGTGAAAAATAAAATAATTGATACAAAGAAATATCTTTTTTGGACGGGTTTCTGCTATTTCTAGTTTTACGTTTAGTGCTTTACCTTATGACGTAGCGTACATTCCTATGTTTGGCTAACAGAGTTTAACATAAGCAATGGAAACAAGATTTGTTTTCCCTAATTTCCAGTGAAATACTATTGAGAACGGCGTAAAACACCAATCAATCAAGTTGAATCATCCTATTTCATGGATACCCAATAAGCGGAACTTCGGCTACAGTATCGATCAACATCTCCGATACATGCATGTCGTCGTCCATTGCCGTGCTGAAATATCGTCGATCCGTGACCTCTACTCGGAGACCAATCTATCAGTCTTAAGCAATTGACGGTCTTTGCTAAACAGAACAGGATGTATGGACAGAGAGGTCCTGTTGTCGTGAACCGAACTTTATTAGATTTTGAAAAAAGCTAGTGACTTCTAAGAAACAGATCTAAACAGCGGATAAAGATAAAGGATAAACACGCCTGGACTGTCGTCTTGGTCCTCAATATATAAAGAAATCCTTGAACGGTCAACATTGTTTTGAGGGACGTTAAACAACAATTGTTCCCGTTAGTCCGTCATGTAAGATATTACGCCAATTTTGACGTCAGGTTGAGGGTTATGCATGGAGAGGGTTAGGTTTAGGGTAATTCAGGTTTAGTGTTAGGGCTGGGTTAAGTATTAAACCTAACTGTATAAAACTAAGAATTGATGCTATGTCTTGTATTACCGATATGTCAATTTTACAACAAAAATTTACCTTGATTCAATTTATGACATCACAAGTATAGCAACTGTAATAAAATTATCGTAAATCCAACAGGTTCATAAGATCGACAGTAATTTATGGAAATATTTTTCAGTGCCAGAAGACGTCATGTCCAAGACATTCCCATTCTATATGGATGTAGCTTACTGCGTTATATATACACATACAATTCTGACATATTTTGGGTTTTATACCAAAATTACCGAAACGGTCAAAAATGATATGTGTTTAACGAGAAAAAGAAATTGAACCAATAAATCTGACTGAAAAAAAAAAACAGGGCAGGTTTTTGCATGGATATACCCATTTTCATAGCATGTTTGCGGAACGCCATACACTACCCCAAATCCGTCAGGGCCGATCAATGATTTAATTTAAAAAATCGGAGGGTTACACAAATTGTCTGAGCAATGTGAGAAAATGCTTTCAGGGGTTTGGTTAGAAATCGTCGAGTTTATGGTATCATACGGATGGGATTGTTATTACATGTTTTGTAATTTGAATCAAGTAACGAACTGTAATAAATCTTAACATTAGGGACTCCAGTCATTCTACTCTGCGTTGAGACATTGGTTCTAAGTTTCTGATTAGTTGTCATCGAGAGCAGTCAACGTCGGATCAAGGACGCCACAGATGTTGCTTTCAAAGTATGAATAATACATTCCTTATTTTATATCATTTTTCTGGCGGTATTCAGAATTTCAATAGAATTTGCCATTTTTAGCGCTAATATATATGCAAAACACCCAGAATGCTCTAAATGTTTCCTTGCAAATCCTTATCTTAAAACTGTAATATTTACTGTGTCGGTAAAACTCCTGTTCCCTCGACAATGTATTGAAAAAGACTTTACTGGGAGGCATTCATATGAAATAATCACTTAAACAGAGTTTTCACTATTCTATCATCGGTACTAATTAACTGTTTACAACTTAGAGCTTCGTCACGTATAAATGTCCTTCAGTCAAAACCCAAACTATAAGAACATAATCCGTCTGAATGGGACAAAGTCAAATAAAAGAAAAGCCAAATATTTTAACTACGACGCCATAAAACATTGGGATTCCGAAAAGATGAGCAATGGTCACAAGAATTTGAAAAGTAACGAAAAGTTCGGTGCGGATCCGAATTAAATTGTATTAACCTTAAAAAGTAGCGAAGACCCGGACACCTTCCAGGGAATAGCAAGATGATTGCACGGGATACAGGATAATAGTTTATGGTAAAAGGAAAGCACCGTTATCCGAACTATTACACTATTTTTTAGACATATAAACAGGGTTTACGGTAAAACGGCGTACTATATTTTGAGAATCTGCCTTATTTGAGATATAAATAAACAAATAATGGTTCACAGCGACAGAAGCGGAATATTCAGTCCGTGTCTAGAAGAAATGGCCAGAGCATAAAATGTACAGATATTAATTCTCGATTCAACAAATTGGAAAGACTCTTAAAATGTCGTTATTTAGCCTAATTGAGTTTCTCAAAGTAATACATTTCGCTGGAGGACATCAATAAGTGGGCACAGCCGAAATAGCCATTTTAGGTAAATTCGTTAACGTCCGAACTGTAATAATGCAGGCATTTACAACACGGTATTGAAACGACAGAAGATAAATATAGGAGAGGCAAGACCAAGCCAGTAATTATCATTTAGATCAACTGACCACCGTATTAAACATGGGACTTCCCAGATCTGTAACGTGAATGGGGCGGCACCCCTGAAAGCATCAATAGTATGTTCGGTCATTTAATTACAGAAGACATGAGCATTAAAAGAAACCCTTTTCTTTTATATAAAATGTGAGCCATTCTTCGGTCAGCGAGACACATTTAAAAATATAATTATAGTGACAAAAATAGCAATGGTACTAAACACATGGGACTCAATCTCGTGACGAATGCTGCACCAAACTGTTATAAGTCTTATACAGTAAATCCACATCACGTTTAGCTGTATGCAAAACGTGTATCAGAAAGTTACAACTTTATTATTTCGAACTCGCAGGCGATGTTGAGTGTTTAGCGGGTCAGTTTACGGCTGAAGATGACATTCCGTCGTTATATTGGTGAAATACAATTGAGTGCGACGCTAAACCCCAATAATCCAAACAAACAAACATTTATTACGAGCAAATGAATAGCACGGAAATGTACAGCGTGTGTCTAAGTTGATATTGATTATTTTGTGACCCCATAAATACCACTCTCTTGCACGATTAACCACGGTACCATGGCAGCTCTGTCACTATAGCATCACTACAAGTCAGGTCATTAATTGTTCTTTACGGCTACTTTTTCATACAATCACGTTTTATTTTCAATTATGGGAATTTGACAGATTGTGACAAGTGATTTCACATTGGTAAGATTTGCCACAGTTATGATACGATTCCACGATCGTATAAAATGTGGTGTGCTCCGATGGGGATATGACGGCATGGTGGCTATGGAGATGATGCATGGGATCAAAATGACGATGCCTGATCTCCAGGGCGATGGTGGGATCCCCATGGTGATGGCAAGATTACCATAACGATTGTGGGATAATCATCATAATGGCATGGTGGCCATGGAGATGTTGGGGTCAACATGCATGTGGATGCATGGTCCCCAGTACGATGGTGGGATCCCCATGATAATGGCATGACCGCCGTGTCTATTTTGGGATCCCCAGCATGATGGCATGATGGTCATGGAGATGATGGGATCAACATGACGTTGCCTGGTCCCCAGGACGATGGTGGGATCCCCATGATAATGGCATGACCGCCGTGACTATGTTTGGATCCCCAGCATGATGGCATGACGACCATGGAGATGATGATATCAACATGGTGAGGTATGATCACCATGACAATTGTGTGATCCCCATGGCGATGGCATGATCGCCATGACGATCGTGGGGATGACGGTGGGGTTACCTTGGTGATGATATCAGGTGTAATGAGAGATTGGGGGCTACAAGATGGCCGACAATCATAAATAACGAAAAAGGCCCACAATGGAAAGCTTATCGTAATGGTGTTGAAGTAAAAATTCAAACCATTTTCGCATCTCTTCTCAGTTGTAAGAGGACATGCTGTAGTACAGGGATTAAATATATCCGTAATTGACTATTACTTATTTTACACACGAGGTAAATAGCTGCACAACTTCAGTATACTTTGTATTTTTCCAAGTTATAATATAAAATATTCAGTTTTAACTATTACACAAAGTTAAAACCAAAGTTTAAATGACCTGTCCTCCCTATGATATAAATGTCTAGATCGGAATTTTGTTCAGTATGTTTTATGATCTTCAGGTGAAGAACAGACTGTGATTTGCTTGGAGCATCGAATCGAGATAATACTCCATGACATTGTTGTACGTGCGATACCGGAACGGTTTTCTATCTGCAATATATTTATTGAACTGGCAATTATCCGTTAAATCATGTAGGCTATAATCATTGAATATCGTAACTACATATAGTATTTAAGGATTTATGTTGATAAAAAAAAGCATGCGTTTAACTGAAAATGATTTAAATCTAAGTCAATTATTTTTAAGACACAGTATTCATATTTTTTATTTATTTATTTATTTAGATCAAATTAAATTAAATCAAAATCCAAATTACAGATCATTGACCAGCAATATTGTGAGAAGAAAACTAAGTAGTAAATTAACCCAGAAATCCCACGACCTTCCCGCTGGTTGCTGCCATACCAACTCACATACGGTCCGAGGGGATCGAACCCGCGAAAATAGAGGTGAAAGGGATATGTGGACCAGAAGCATACAGTCTCTAGAGCGGACACTCTAGACCACTAGGCCGCGGAGTTCCCTCCTTGGTATATGCGGTATAAATAAAATAATAGTTGACGATTAAGATATCGGTAGAATAGCGTGTGAACTCTTTCGGATTACCAGTTAACTGTGTTAACTAACTATAGCCTAGTTATCGGCTACCATAAACCCAATAATATTACCCCATTATTGTTAAAATACAATAGTGCTATCGTTTACAACAGTATTGGTCTAATGCCATTATATCTAGACTTTACTCCTCCCGTATATCGCTTCATGAATGAAGTCTAGAAATGTAGACTGCGGAACAAGGAACAAATGGACAATTATCAATTGAGCTATGTCGATCTAGAAGAAACGAACAGACAGTTGATGGAATTACACAATCACTGTTTGTAGCCTTTTCAAAACACACTACCTTCACTTTCACGTAATGTATTACATAATAGCCGGATTTGTGAGACAGTAATTGGCCTTTGTTTTCATGCGAATCCTTTGAGCACAAAGCCGATGTGGACGGCTTGCGTTTGTGGACAAATGACAAGAACACTTTAACTCCAATGATTAATGGTGTTCCAGTTTCTTAAACTATGGATTGGTGAATTTAGCACACAATGTAGCTCAGTCGGTAGAGTGTTTGGCCTGTAACCCAAAGGTCCCGGGTTCGAATCCCGGGGGAGGCAAGCAAATTTTTCTCTCTTCATTTATTCAAAATATATATATACATACTCAATATATATATTGAATAAATGAAGAGAGAAAAATGTGCCTGCCTCCACCAGGATTCGAACCCGGGACCTCGCAATATACCCCCCCAAAACCCCTCTATGTATGTATATTTTTATTGGGGAGAAATATAAAGGTATTCTATTTTTAAGAATATCCGTTTGGACAGAATGTTTTTGATTTGTGTCTATCGGTAGTTCTTGTTCTGTATTTGTTTGTAGCTTATATGGAGGACTTATTTCAACCTGAGTATAGAGGTTTGTTATTGAGCCTCTCTTTTGAATCTTTGGATATTTGGACTGTAATAAGTTTTCTAGGACATCTGCACATGCATGATCCACAAACAAGCTACATAACTTTCTCCACAATAAAAACATATCTTTAGACACAACAACTACATATGTTTATTCTCCTTTTACACTAATTATACTCCTTCCATGTTGTTACAACTCCTTTCTAATTGGGGATATAAGGCGTACCTGAAAGATATTGCTAGCTATATACCTTGTCGTACAACTGAATGACTATTATATTACACTGTAGATAATTACTTTTGCCGTAGATATAGAAGAAATACAGACCTTTCTATGTTTGGGAATCGATAGATCCTAGTAGAAGTACTCACAATTGTTCCTCCAATTAGAGGTTTCAACCCGCCATACAGACACACACGTTTCCTATTTAATTGAATAATGTGCGCGTTCTCGAAGAAGTTACATAGTTATTTGGTTTTATATATGCATCTACCTGTATGTACGAACGTGGACAAGATAGCACAATTATCTACCTTTCTTTTATACGGGAACGCAGAACAAGTTCGAAAAATGAAGATTTATATTTACGGGAATATATAGAATGAGATATTTGTCTGTTTCGAGAATTTGGAATTGTCGACATGTATTTCCGTATTCGAATATATTGCTGTTTATTCATCAAAGACCATGCACACATTAACAATGATTGATTTGAATATACAACCCCAGATAAACATTCATTCCTTGACATTTGCGTCTGCAAAGCCTAAATACTGCCGTTTGATTAAAACTACGGAATCATCTACGTTTTAAGATAAACAAGATACCATTTACTAATATGAAGGTATATAAATAACTATTTACAGAAATGCTATTTACAGAAACTATCACAACTTAATTATACCAATGAGGTTTAAGTGATTGTGTAACTTTAAAAAAAATTGCGGATGTATAAGATTTTAACTATACGGTTGGACCTATAGAGTAATGGAAAAACTCAAAATAATATACGCAAACTCAGAGATAAACTGTAATGAAAAATTAACTAGATGTTAAAAACAGCATACACTGAAATCTGATTTCGAAAATTCACAAATATCAACACTTGTTACGTGAATGTAAGTATCGAAACTCATCCAATGTTACTTAGGTTAATGCAGAATTACTTACGTTCATATACACAAGGAATTGTGAGCAAACATGAAACTTCATTAGATATGAAAGGTTGGTCACGTAAATGCACAAATATCGAGATAAATCAAGATGAATATATACACCCATATCGATGCACATGTGGGCGCATGTCGGATTTTATTAATGGAATACACATTTGGATATTTGGATATATTATACATACGTTACATGATAATTTTTTTTGTCTTTTAGAAAGTGAAGATTAACAGTATTTTCGTTATTTTGGGATAACACCTTCTAAGTTTGAACAGATTCTAGTTCAGAAAATTTTGCAGGGTTGAAACCCGTCCGGGAATCGAACCACCGACCCTCAAAATTAGGTACCGAATTGCGAGCAGTAAATGTCGTCCACCTAGACCACTCAGCCACCCGGCCTTCTACAAAAATAGAAGGTTAGTCAGCTGGAGTCCATGTAACGGGCATTCACTACCCCTCTGATTGGAAAGCAAATGATAATTTTTGTGTTTTTTAGAAAGTGAAGATTAACAGACTCCAGCTGACTAACCTTCTAGGTGGCTAAGTTGTCTAGGTGGCCGGCATTTACTGCTGGCGATTCGGTGCCTAACGCCGAGGGTCGTGGGTTCGATTCCCGGACAGGTTTCAACCTGCAAACTTTTCTGAAATAGAATCTGTTCAAACTAAGAAAGTGTTATCCGAAAATGACCAAAATACATATGTTACATGTTGAAAATGGAGATCACGCTTTGTGAAGGAGCGCGAAGCATCAATTATCGAGAGCTGACAAATTACGATGAACCATTCTCAAACATGCCGTACTAATTTTGTTATACGGAATGTATCATTTCCTGTGTTAAGGACAGTTTTTATAACTGGTGAACATTAGCGAGTTAGACTTGCATGCTAATCGTTTATGAAAAATAGCCGACCTCTAATTTACAAGTTAATTTTTTTAAGTTGCCACCTGAAAAAAATTACAACACATGATGTGACATTTCCTTGGGTGTATCCACGATTGACCAAACGTTATGGCATTCACGTGTTATAGTTGTTCTCCCCTCTCTCCCCCCTTTCTCCCCCCCCCCCTTTAAAGCCCAAGCATCTCTGGTCAGTTGATATCCATCAAGTTCTAAAAAGGGCGATATAAGTTGTATCTTATTAATGCAATAATGACTTGTACGCAACGAAATGAACGACAAATCCAGATACATTGTTTAATAAAAATGGTCAATCCTAGAAATGTCCAAAGTTTCGTCGTCGTCATTTATCAAATTGATTAAATATTTTATATAAGGACGTCAATTGTTTTTATTATTTAACATACTTGTAAATGTCTCACATTATGCATGTGGGTGGGAGTTTTATACAATCTTGTTATTCATGTCAGTCAGTTTAATAAATTATAACTACAAAATGTTAAATAATAGGGGTAGAGTTTAGAGTTATATGTGTCCTCTTCAAAACGGTATCGTGCCTACGCGTAAATATAAGATATCAACCGCAGGATCTGTCTGTAACGTTAATTAGCTTTGATAGTATCAAAACACGGTATAACACTACAACTGAACTCATACTGTATAGCCTTAATTGTCAGTGTTCTTTTTCAACACGCCAATAGTCGAGGCTTTATTGAAAGTTTTGTTAATAGATGTTTACGCCGTACACAAAACAAAGTAGGCTATTACTTGAAAACTGACAGTGAAAAAGTGAAATTTGGACAATATTTTTGTTAATTATTACGAATAGATATTGTAGAAGAGTTTTGTGAAGCGATCTTTAATAAACGTTGTGGGTGTCTGAACATATTAGTGACGTATTTATACAGGTTGACATAAATGGTATGATGGGGATGATGTTGTAGGCGTATATTATAAATCGTGTTTTTAGAATGATCGAGAAATGTTTACCCGGAAGCAATAATTTTGTCGTCGTGGGAAGAATGGTATGTGTAGGGTTACATGTTATGCAGACTAGCATTGGGATTCTTATGTAAAGTTGTTATCTGATATAAATTAGGAAGAATACACGACCTTATTCAAGCATGTCAAAATGTGTTCACGAACCCTGAGTGTAATTATTATGCATTCTGTGCTTTAGTTTGTTAACAATAACAGTATATTTATAAGTGGTGAACACACAACCATTTTAGAATGCTAATAAAACCCGTAACAAGTAAACACTTTTTTAAAACGTACACGCTTTCTTACATATGGTTTCTTAAGACGTTAAATCGTTCCAAATAGATATATCTCCCTGTACAAGCGTTTGTCTGCGAGTCATAAAATACGATTTTGGTAATACTGAACTAGCCAGTAATGGATACATATCGTATAACTAATACATGGATTGAACAAGTTTATTACATAAAATTCTATACCCGGATTGAACTTATTTCCGTTTTAATCATATTTTTTTTTTACTAGAACTAGAGTTCTACAAAATAAACAGGAAGTCAGTATATAAGGCTGTCGGAACAGTGTGATCTGAGCGATAACGGTGAGAGCCGTTCTTGTCGACGCAGTTTTCATGGGAGCAATTCATACAGGTGTTTTGTCAGAACAAATGCAAATGAATGATCGTCGGAAAAGGGATTTTCGTTTGAACAAATGTCACGGATTTTTCAATACGAAATGTGTGGATGAATGCACCGCAAAGGCAGGCAAAACAAGAAAAAAACGTAGAACAATGCCTCTCCGAAACAGAAAGCCGATGGTCGTCATGGCAATGAGATAATGGTTTAATAAAGAGGAAGCTAGATAACGGTATAGCAATGAAACAAAAATCTCAAATCTTGGAACTTATTTGAAAGGGAATCGTGAAGGTTTGAAGTAAAATAAACAGAGGCGCATACGGGGACGCACATATAATATTAGCTGAAGGGGGTATACGTTACATACAAAATAGTGAACTAAACATTTGCTGAAAAACAAAATTCTTTTATACTTCATACTGTATCAGACACGAATATTAGAAATTGTTCATTGCAGTATAGCTATGTGCAATTGAAAGTATACAATTTGGATTTAGAAGGTAGAAGTTATATAACGGTTTTATTGGAACTCTGAATCACGTTACTAAGCAGTCTCGGGAAACTGTTTACCTCTATTATAAATAAACGTTTAAATGAATTCTTAGAAACAAACGAGATTCTATCTGAAAACCAGGCCGGATTTCGTAAAGGCTGTTCGACTTTGGACCATATATATACTTTATATTTCTTAATTATACTTATTTAAGATCGAAACGGAAAAAAATATTTTGTTGTTTCGTGGATTCGAAAAGTGCATTTGATAAGATATGGAGAGCGGATCTATGGTCAAAATTAACACAAAATGCTATAAGAGGTTACATATGCAAACTTTATGTGTACTTACGGTGTACGACAAGGTGAAAGTCTCTCCCCTCTATTGTTTTCTCTCTTTTTGAACGAATTGAAATATATTTATTTGAAAAAGTAGACGGTATTAAATTAGACTCAGACAATTTTATATCAAATTTTGTATTTATGATTATCATATTACTTTATGCAGATGACTGTGCCATTATATCAGACGACCCTATAAAATTTAAATGTGCTTTGAATCAATTTTCAAATTACTGCTATTTTTCGAAATTGCAGAAATTGCAGAAACAAACTAAAATTATCATATTCGCAAGTAGAAAAAGTAATTTTAAATTTGTAATAAATAACCAAGAAATAGAAGTCGTAGATCAACGACAGCGACATTTAAAGAAACTAAAAAACATATAACAGATCAAGCGAAAAAGCTCTTTATGCCTTATATCAGAGAATATACAGTATTCCATTACCAATAGCTCGAATTAATCGAGCATATACTGTCATTCCTGTCTTACTCTGTGGCTCAGAAATATGGGGATCTGAATGTACAAAAAATATCCAAACCGTACAGACTACTTTCATTAAGAAAGTACTCAAACTGAGACAATCAACTCCTCATTTTATACTCAGAATTAGGAATATACCCTCTAAAACTGTTAATTGAAAAGAGAATACTCTGCTTTTGGTCACGCGTCATCACAAGTAAATCTTCCAAGTTATCTTTCCTTTTATGCAAACTACTATTTAACTGTTATAATACTAGTGCTGGATAGATTTCGTCAAAACAAAACTAGATGGGCTTGACTTGAGTGATGTTTGGATATATCAAAACCCCGGCAGCACTTCAGCCTTTTCTAATCTCATACATCAGATATTACAATCCTTCAGTATAGATTGTGTAACCACAGACCTCCAATCGAAACGGGACGATGGACAAATGTACCACAACTTAATAGAACATGCCAACTATGTCAACTAAATATGATTGGTGATGGACTTCATTATTTGTTTATTTGCAATTTCTTCCAGCGGCTAAGAAAAAAATATATACCAAAATATTACCTGTCTGACAGTGGTAGAGTGAGGGTTGCTCAATTGTTTAGTAATCAACATTTTAACGTGCTAAAGCAATTGAGTACATTCTTGCGCATTATTCTCAGACGTTTCACTAAAAGTGATATATTGTGTTCATATGGCTGTTGATAAACATATACCGTAGTATAAACATATAGTAGAAACTAACATGTGTGTACAAATTTGTAAAACATTCTAACGACAACAATGAAATGAAATATGCACATTTAGTAATTATATTGTAGTGTAACCTGTATCGTGCTTTTACTACACAAGAGTAAATGTTGTTATTATGTTTGTGCTTTTGTGCCATACGACATTTCGATGTCAAACACACTTTTCTGTTACTACTTAATATAATTCTGTATAGTAGTAGTAATATAACAGTATAATTTTGTTGATTGGTGTATTGTATACAGCTTGCTGCACCTGCCTTATTATTACAGTAAAAATGACACAATTAATTTCAGTTATTGTTGCACTATAAATTAAGGTTGTCAATAGACATAAATTATTACTTACACTTATGACTGTTATGTAAGTACTATGATGATATAGTTTACATATCAATATATTACCTATTTGTTACAGGTCATGTATGTTACTTGAATTATGGTCACTCGCCATGCGATTTATGTTACTTTGTTCTTGCTCCTCCTATGTCACTTCTGTGGGCGGAGTGTAAATAAAGATAAGTTGAAGTTGAGTTGATAGGTGAGTTCTTAAAGGAGTACGATGGCTTCATGATCCATTCAATTCCCTGTACTGAAGGATTTCAGCTCGACAAATTTTGTTTATCTACAAATATGGACTGTGTGACGTCCAAAGGCTTGCTGACACTTGTGTGAACTCTTTAAATTCTCTAAAGATTGTTCGATTTGGCTAACAATATTATCAGGTATTTAAAAAATCTACCAATATACTATTCATTTAGACAATATGATATAACCCGCTACTAACAGCATCCTTGGACGGGGATTTTGAGTGAGTTACTAGTTGCTCTGGTGGTCTCTGGGCGAAGGGGCAACATCAAGCCAATCTGCTGTTGCGTCTTGCAATTGTCCTATCTTTGTTTGTTGCTAATGGCGTCGAAGGGTGATTTTCTTCCTCCATTAGGTTGACAATCCGTCGTATGAGTGCAATAGCATCAAGTACGGCGTTAAACCCTAAATAAAACAACCAAACAAACATACAAACAAACGTCATCCGTGTTGGCATCATCACTCACTCGACTTCACAAGGTTTGTTCGTTCTTCAAAGCTATAAATTAACCAGCTATAAGTAGAGCAACCGGACAGTGCTGTATCGATCTATTATTATAGGGACCAGCAAACACTGCCCAGAGGACAGTACTCTATGTGTTAAAGTCTCTAGTGTATAATCCATATGTTCAAAATATTAGTTAATTTATACCTAAATGGACAGCTGTATTGCCTTAACATGAGATTATTATTATATAGTGTCAAACAATTGATCCCTATCATAATACATTAAATGTCTATATATTGGCTTTCTCGGGTTCTCACATTACATGTGCAATGCATTTATACAAAAGTTTCACACGAATATCTGGCAAATACAAAGACGTTTGTTTTGGAATGCACAAATGTCTTGATACATTTATCGTAGGTCAAATGTACAGATACCAATGTCTATATATTGAACGTACTGTAGAAATGGCGAGAGTTATTTAAGGTAGCCCACATATAAGCTAAATATTATATTGTTTTATTGTAGAGAAATAAAATGTATATTGCCTTCAGCGGAAATCGAACTTTAGTCTCTGACTATCAGGGCATACATATGTATAGGCCGATACTAATTTAAATTCGATTTTTTTTTTACCAAGACACTACTCTCCATATAAACTATTGGTTAAATTAATCAGCATTGAAGAACTTTTACGAAATAATCCTCCACGAAAAGAGAATAATAGTTATAACATCACGTTAAGTCTGTTACCCAAGTCGCGACAGATGTGTATTGTTTTGGAAACCCCTTTGGCTTGGCGGCGCCCATCGATTTGAAGTCACACCCTGCTTACTTTTATCAGTCATTTCAGTGTTTTCCCAAAATAACTAAAATACTGTACATGTCCATATGTTTGACTAACATGGTTTAACATAATCAATACAAATCAGATTTGTTGACCCCTCCTTTGAATGTATGTTTGTTACAGGTATATGGAAAATATACTGAATTCCAAAGGAAATTCACGCATATAAAAATGCTATAATGTCTATATTTATTTACCGGAATACACTAATGTCTACATTTATTTACAGGATTGCACAAATATCGAGATTAATTTCCAGGATAGCACAAATATCGAGATTAATTTCCAGGATAATACAAATATCGAGATTTATTTACAGGATTGCACAAATATCGAAATTTATGTCCGTAAATACAGATATATAACAATTTATTCATGGCGAGGCACAAACACGATACTTACGGAAAACACAAACGTTGAGATGACATGTATTTACGGAAATGTTCATATAGTGGCAAAATCCGGTTTAAAATAGAAGTATTTGTTTCTTTATCCTGTTGTACACTTGTAATGAAGGAGCACATCACCTTGTGTTGACGGAATTGGCTACAGTTGATTTGTAATATGGTATACATAGTTTATGTTAGACGGACACAAGGTTTATTGCCAGGCCTGCCCGGAAACGTTTTAAGAGTTTACGAGAAATTTGTTGTTATCAAGTGTGTTCAGTCTGTTAGACTTGGATATAATTTCCGATAAATGTCTATAATGCAACTATAACTAGGATACTATAAATATACATCCTGTTTTTAGTAATCTATCCGCCGCATGCTCTCCTTGATACTGACTGCTGTAATCAGATTACATCTCAAGGGGTTAGCACACGTAATTTGAATGTTTCCACCGTATGTTTCATAGAATCTATTTGGTTGCTACACAAAACCTCTATAGCCCTTGCGGTTTAAATCCATACAGGCGATTTTCGCACGTTTAAAATTCAATATCTGGTCAAAACTTTAACTACCACATCTACGTCTATAATAATTTCGTGCAGCACATCATTGAAAGCATTGTTTTTTGTATAATAATAAAACAAAAACAACAAAAAACAATTAATTTCTTACAAAGATGCGTATTATTACTTTCGTTTCAAAGAGGGTAACATTGTTGGGTTTGAGATATTTGACAATTCCGAATTGAACACAAAATTTCACGACTGTCACAAGATTATTTCATATTGATTTTTAATAGCACGCGAACCAGTGGTGTCATAACCTTATGTAGGGATTAGAATCAAGCATCATCTACAAACCCTTCACAATCGCCAGCAAACCCCCAACCCCCCACCAACCGCATCGCCAGCAAACCACCTAGCATCGCCAGCAAACCACCCAGCATCGCCAGCAAACCACCCTCCATCGCCACCAAACCACCCTTCATCAAACCACCCAGCATCGCCAGCAAACCGCCCAGCATCGCCAGCAAACCACCCTCCATCGCCACCAAACCACCCAGCATAGACACCAAACCACCCAGCATAGACATCAAACCATCCAGCATAGACATCAAACCACCCAGCGTAGACAACAAACCATTCCGCATTGACATCAAACCATCCAGCATCGCCACCAAACCACCCAGCATAGACACTAAACCCCCCAGCATAGACACCAAACCACACAGCATACACACCAAACCACCCAGCATAGACACCAAACCACCCGGCATATATACCAAACCACCCAGTACAGACATCAAACCACCCAGCATAGACACCAAACCACCCGGCATATATACCAAACCACACAGTACAGACATCAAACCATCCAGCATAGACATCAAACCACCCAGCTTAAACATCAAACCATCCAGCATAGACACTAAACCACCCAGCACAGACACCAAACCACCCAGCAAAGACACCAAACCACCCAGCATAGACACCAAACCACCTAGCATAGACATCAAACCATCCAGCATAGACATCAAACCACCCAGCTAGACACCAAACCACTCAGCATAGACACCAAACCACCCAGCATAGACATCAAACCACCCAGCATAGACATCAAACCACCCAGTATAGACAAACCATCCAGTATCCCCACCAATCCTTCCAGAATCGCAAATAACAAACATGCATCGCCATCAAACTATCCGGAATCGCCATCAAACCATCCAGTATCCCCACCAAACCTCCCAGAATCGCAAATAACAAACAGGCATCGCCATCAAACCACCCAGAATCGCCACCAAACCATCGAGCATCGCCACCAAAGCACTCAGAATCGCCATCAAACCATCCAGTATCCCCACCAATCCTTCAAGAATCGCAAATAACAAACAGGCATCGCAATCAAACCATCCAGAATCGCCACAAAACCATCGAGCATCGCCACCAAAGCACCCCGAATTGCCATCAAACCATCCAATATCGCAAATAACAATCAGAATCGCCATCAAACCATCCAGTATCGCAACCAAAGCACCCTGAATCGCCATCAAACCACCCAGAACCGCCATCAAACCATCCAGTATCCCCACCAATCCTACCAGAATTGCAAATAACAAACAGGGATCGCCATCATACCATCCAGAATCGCAACCAAACCATCGAGCATCGCCACCAAAGCACTTAGAATCGCCAATATCGCAAATAACAATCAGAATCGCCATCAAACCATCCAGTATCCCAACCAAAGCACCCTGAATCGCCATCAACTCGTACCATTGAGCTAACTTAACATAACACATATATTGCACGCGGTAACTTGACATATGGTATTTCGAACACGCACATCCCGTTCCAAATGTTATCTTGTGCCGAATAAATCGATACAGTATTCAGCTCTTCAGCAATACTTTATACAGTGATTTTTTTGACATGCTATTAATGTTGATTTAATGTAACTTCTAGCGTTTTAAACTCTGCATACAAATTTCGCTTTGGATAGACATAAAGAGGATGATTGCTTTAGCAAAACTAAGATTAAGCATCGTAAACTTATATTTACTTCGTGCCCAGACACAGTTTGCGTTCAAGGGCATCTAATAACCTAGTGCTTTTCACTGACCCTATCTGTCATCATACCGACATAAATTAGGTAAACAGAATGTTCATTGTTATGTCTCAATACATTTTATGTTGGTTCCATTGTGAGCCAAAAAAAATTATATACAATTTCACGATTCACCATAAGCACTGTATGGAAACATTATCTGGATAGGTATAATCTTTACAGTTGATGACAAATATATCCACAATTTTCTTTTACAATCGTTGTAGTAGAATATATAATTCGTCTATTTAATATAGTTAAATTGGATCTGTACAAGATTTCAAACAGCTATATGATCCATCCTCTCATACATCAATTATCCGGAGCGACAGTATTCTTATCTCTACCTTTATACATCAAAATAAAAAAAATGTACGTGACGATGCCTGATTGTTATTATTGTTAAACGTGGTATTAGTAACATAACAATATGCGTGTTAAAGAGCTTGATATAGTATACCCGAGTAAACTCAACCTCGTTCCACGAGGAAGCGATTTAGTCAAATTGTAAGATACGAGAGCAAAAGAAAACGATGTAGTTTAATTTACCGTATGTCATGTAGAATGGTGTCAATTTGAGTTTATATTGTGGGTCTCAACATTAAAGTTTAATTGATCCAACAGCTGATTATGATCAGCAATTATCATCATGATAAGCAATTAAGTTGAAAAGCTGATCAAAGTTCAAAAATACACGACTCCTCTGGTGCAAATTAAGTTGATGTCAGTAGCTATACAGATTAAATATCACACTGCCTGGTCGTATGCATCTATGATTTAGTCAGGGTTCTCACCGAGGACAAGAGTCTCATTTCACGGGATTGTCTGACGAGGCACACGCCAGCACAGATGGTTCTGTTTCCCCAATGGGAGTTATAACTGACCCATCGCTCAGCTATTTGGCGATCTCTGCGATAGCTCGAAGTATTGATTAAAACAAGGGAAACAAGTTTTCCATCGGGGTTCTGCACGGTACACAAAACACTGAAAGCACAGCGTCAACTTATGAGCAATCGTGTTTGTTTTGGGTATATTTGATACTTGTAGAGTCCAATGTTTCTTTCTGTTGTCGACATTGTGACACTAAATTATTGGCCAGCCATCTTTTGTTAATCTAATATTAGCGTGTTTGTTTAATTGAGATTTAGCGTCGTAGTGTAGGCTATTTCAGTCATACGACGGCGTTATTTACAGATAACTTGGTTTTGTTTCTTTTTACTTATTTTCAAAATTAATCAGCCCTTCGAACCTGTTTTTCTTAGTTCAATTTTAAACTTGCTTGCAGTTAAAATATTGACGATTCGTTAACTCAGTAGTCTAATCTATGAGAGAAACGATACTATACCAGGCAACAGCCATAAAGTGCAGTCATGATAAGAACCGAGCCATATCGTTTTTAGAGTATTTCTAATTTAAGGTAAGCGATCGTTAGGAACTATGTTTAGGGAACTTTACATATTGTCCTAAGCACCCCTAGAGCCCGTGCCTTTCCGTCAATTAATACAGCTAGCGTTAAACATTCAGGCTCTCAACGGAGGTCAGGACATTATCCCATTTGTTGTGAAGCGAAACAGCCTATACGCGCCGTAGAGCATGGCTAGATTTGTTCAGCTGTAATGTATCCTAGAGGGAGCGACGGGGACTCGATTCGCTGTTACGGCTTTCACCGGTTTGTTTACATTAACCATATCGTGGATGATGAGTATGTTATGCATACAAAAGCCTGGCGCTTAAGCAGATGTAAAACATTTGACTAACAACAGCTCTGTAATATATGTGTGGTACGGTACTCTAGAAATTTCATCTAAACCCTATCCTTCAGTTTACGTCAGCATTGCGCTGCATCGACGAAAAGTATAAAAAAAAGAAATAGTCCGCATTAATATTACATGTTATCGGAGAACACCTTTGAGATGTGACAATTGACGGCTGGATTCACCTCTATAAGTAAGCAATTCCCTAACAAAAAAATAAGCATTCATCTACCCTTCCTGATACGTGTATCCTATTAACCGTGGAATTTAAAACGAAGTGATGAAATCGCTCGAGAAATTTTTGTGGGCTAATATTACCTTACAGCTGTAGGCCTAATGTTTGTCAAGTTTATTAAAATATATTTATCCCCGTCGAAGCGTGATTATATATGAAGGTAGAAATATGTCGCACACCTGATAGAAATTAATCTTAACCATCGAGTAGTTAAACATCGTGTAGAGATGGATTTTTGTTTGCTATCAAGATGTTCAGGTTCATTGTTGTGATTCTATTGCGCCGTACAGCGAGTGATGAAAGCTAGACTTGAAACAGCATATATAGGTCGCTGATTCCTGAGCGCGGTTCTTCACAATACACGCCCTCACAACATTAGCTCTAGTGCTTTACTAGTTGTAGTTGTAGTCCTCCTACATGTCGTCACCATATTCAATATTTTATACTATCCGGCAATCTGAAAAAAAAAAAAAATGTATCTGTTAGGCCACCAACAAAACGCGATAAGCCTTTACATTTTAGAGGGAAGTGGAGAGACCAACGAGAAAATATATATTTAAGATTTTGAGCTCGTATATTGGTCGCTGAAACCGGGCCCATACTGCCGATGGATTTAATATTTTACTATGTATACGATTGTTGGATTGGGATCACAGTTGCCTGTGTTAAGTTGTTTAATTGGGTATTTGTTTAGTGGCGCATCATGCACCTGGTATGGCGTAAGAAGAGACTGTAGCACTAGGCGTGTATCAGTGATGTTGACCCCATGTATCCCCAAACCGCTATGTTGTCATCTACCTAAAAATCATCTTTCTTACCAGGTTTTTGGAAACTGACGAATAGATTACATTATATGAATGTATTAACACAGCGGTATACTAGTAATACACACCGACAGATGACAGGCAGATAAAACTAAAAATGTGTATAACACGATATGTGTAGCATCTATGTAATGTACACCTGTCAGTCACTGTATCAAATCAGCAGTTACACCAAATAGACGGGTTATTAAAGGTTCTTCCGCTCTGGCTCTGGTGGAACCCTTTACGGTTCTGTATGGAAACCTCACAGCAACTGTTCCTAGTGTTTCTCCCTTTTTCTTTTTAAAAAGAACCGTTTTTGTCGTACTGGTTCCATATAGAACCATCGTCTTTTCTAAAGACTGGGTTGTATTTATCCTGACCTCGGCTTACATTGTCGTCTGCATTGCGTTGACTGTTGTCGTTTATATTTGTCTTCAGGGAATATTTTTATGCATTTGAGCGAAAATTATTGTTCTAACTATTAAAAGCAGAAAGTAGTTTTAATTTCGAGCGTAGATTAAGTGTTATATGTTCAATGTTACGGCAATTGTTTTAATAAATATATTCAGAACTGAAATAGTTGGACGGAAAGATCAGTCGTGTTTGAACCAATGTTAAAAACTACCTGAGCTGATTCAAGAGGTGAGAGTTATGATATATGTTATGTGCGACTTTAAAACAATTCTATTAACGCAAACTGTCCTCTATATCAAAATAGTGTGCGTTACTTTTGTGAAAAAACTTATTTCTGACGTTCAGATAAACAGGCAACTCCTAGGAGAAGTATTAGTTTTATATTCTGATGACACATGCAATACAAATGGTATTACTCGCACCAAAGCTCAACTTTGAGCTGACTTAAACCGATATAATTTGAGAAGAAAGTATATTTATCATTAGTAATGAGAATTGACGCGCTAGGCCTAAGGCGGGATGGGCTTGTGTATACATACATTGCTATTTAGCACAGATACAGAGAAGCTGTAATGACGAAGTGAAATATCACAGAAACATCAATACAAGAAAACAAAAACGTCCCATTAAAACCAAAATGGCCATTCTGAGTAGGGCTGAAAGCGAGTGTTTCCGGGAAGGCGTGGCACTCTATTGTCAGACTATAGACTTGCTTTCTGTGAACTGACGATAAGCCGCAATGAGGAAAATGTAGGCTATAAGTATACATCCTGTTTCCGAATTTGTAATTTTCACGTGCTATACAAGGCGTGGGATGTCTTTCAGATTAACACTTGACACTTCAACCGGATTAAGACTCGGTCTTTGGTCATATTATAATGGGAGGGTTAATGGCCACTTGGCCGCATCACAAGATTCGTTCATTCAATTGTGTAGATTGACTAAAATCACATGCATACATTCAATTTAATCTAACACAGAGGGGACACGTGTTACCCATGCCAAACTATTCTTAAAACAATTTACAGATCTTAAAATCGGAAATGTTTCCAGCGGGGCTCAAATATATCGTCGAAAGGGATAGTCAATATCCATCACTCCATCAGTTTGACAAATATAGGTTAATTGTGTCTTATTTGTATGAACATCGCTTATAGTACACACAGACAACACGTATACCTTGTGTCCTCAAATCTGTTCATTCCACATAGACGGGACTGGACAATTTAATCCAATTCGTGAAACGAGGACAATGCCAAGTTAAATGGCTCTATTGTAAACGACTTATGTCACCACGAATCTCGATTGTTAAATAAGGCAGATTTGTCTCGTCTCAATATCATCATTATCTCGTCCAAATACGGGCAGATTCATAATACCAAAGATCAAACAGGAACTTCTATTTACGGTAGATAGGCCGTTTGCTGCGAATGAGATTAAATATCGATCTATGACGAAATTTTCAAAGCATAAAGATGTATCTGGTAAAATACTTTCGTGCATGATCTTGTGCCAAACAGCCAATTTGTCCGGTGTGATTCTACTGTACTGACCGTTATATAGGTATATTTCTAAGGTTTGCGTTAATGCCATAAGACATTGTATGTGATTTGTTGCCTTGTCACGACATCCGTGTCGACATTGAGTTCTATTTAGGTCGTCATTTGTCTCAAGCTGGATGCATGGCTGGTAAGAGCGTTAAGCTCCCTGAACGTACTAAATTTCATCCCTGTAATCGTTAACAGCATGCACGTTTGATGACTCGAAATCAATACTTAAATAGGATCGCTTTACTGCCCAGTTAATGGCGACTATAAAGTTTAGTTTGTTACACAGGGCGACAGGGGTTCCGTGGATCAGACACTGGGCAGCAAACGCACGAAAAACGAAACAAGAGAACAGCGGATTCGTTTTCGATTTACTGCAATTACCAAATGTGGCATTCAAACTAGTGAATCAGACAAAGGATAAACTTTGGCGGAACTAAACCTATAACGACTTGTTATAGCCCAATTCATACAAAGATAAATATGTACCATGACGCTAGTGTAATTAATTTGAAAAGCGAATACAATGGTTGAACCAATAGCAACATGCAGGTATTAGATATACCATATGCATACTGCGGAAAATACCTTTAGGTGGGGTTATTTTGTTAAGACGTAGGACTGGATCAACGGACAGATAATTTATTAGCTTAAAATTATGGGTTAGTCACTTGGAACATAACCTTTAAGAAAAGAAACGGATTGAAGCAAAGAATGTATATTATAAGTGAGTGTAATGTATGATATGGATGGACATATGTGGTAGTATAAGCTGAATAGATTCCATAAGAATACTATACTCTCATTAATCATTAAACAAATCATCTCTTTAATATAGTCTCTGATTAAAGAATTACCAGAACAGGGATTACTTGTAAAAATCCGAGTACAATCTACAATCCCCGTATAGACTTTGATTTGTTCCCTACAAAGTTGTTCTTCAGAGAGCAAGGCAGTTAAACCTGAGATTACAATATACAGGGATATGTAACAGCAAGTTTTAACCTTGAATTGTCGGAGAAATTACGAACTCTTTCGCGGAGCACGGGAACTGGCGAGATGCTTGACCGGTTTGCAAACGAAGAAGACAGTATATGTTGAACGAAACTTACTTGATTTCACTCTTTAATATTTCCATTTGATATCTGCCATCAGAAATAAAAAATACTTAAGTACATATAAACGACTATCTTTAATTCGTAGAAAGTAGTATTATAACTCGGAGAAAGAAAAGGTAAAAAGGTAAAAAAAAAAAAAATTTAGGTAAAAAAAAAAGATCTAATGTTGGACTAGAAAAACCTTGTATCCGCGGATAAACAAATGGCTGCCGATTGAAGGAAGAGAAGGCGATCGTGACTCTTTTGTTGTCTCAAATCTCTGAGGCAGTTTTTTATTCACCCCCTTGCCAACCATGTAAATTCGTCAAAGATATATTAATGCTCGTCAAGTTTAGTTCACAGTTAAGATAAATTAATATTTCGATTACTTTTTTAGACTGCAAGAACTGCGAAAATCAAGCAAATAGTATATTTTAATATATTTTTTTTTTACCAAATCATTGGGGGCGTGAATGGATTCAATTATACTTGTTTTTCCGCCTAACTGACATTGATAATCAATTGAGGAGCAGTTAATGCGCGTTCTTATATATTCACATTCCCAATATGTCAAATATTTATATGTTTTACGGACCTTTAAAACAACCAGAAAAATCGTGAAATAGGGAGACTCTCATGAGCTATCTATCACCATAGTAATGTACATGCGCTTTCAAGCTCACTGTCAAGCTAACGAGTTTACCGGACTCTCTACGGAACCTGATGAATGAGAACAATACCGAGTACCTGATTTTATGTGGATTGGGCCTGGATTATAGGCCGAGCTTCATATTCCTGTATATTGTAAACCCAGGTAAAACGGCATCGGTCTTATTTACGACATAAACATGTGATGTCTGAAACACCCCAAATGGCATGGCCTAATAAATAACCTTTGCAGTTACCCTGTTCCTGCCATTCTCGATAGACCACCACCTTTTGTAAGCGGATATAAACAAAATAATTAGTACATGCTAATATCTGCTGATCTGTAAGATCACATAAAGATATGTATACTTATAAATACTTATATACTTATAAATATACTGATCCCAATACATATTATTTAAATCGTTTTGACAGTCCCAATGTGAGGTGGCTTCTCTGCTGAAGACAACAGTTCCACATGCATTAACAAATACATCATGAATGTATGTCAAATGGCACACTGTTTTATGCCGGTGCATACAACCACAATTATAAATCAATTAAATATATATATAAAAGTCAGCAATAAAGTGATTATTGCATTTACATACAGCTCTTTTAACAGTTCTTGTTAATACTACATACTACAACTTGCGATATATCCGCTCATTATTCCCACTAACAAAACAACCGCACTATCTTATGACAAAACGTGAAAAAAAACCAATCATGTGAACAGCAATCGCTATATCCACATGGCTGGATTTTCCTTAGTTGGTGTAATTACATTTGTCACAACACAACAAATGACACGACATTCGTGGTAACAGTCAAACAATGATATGCTCTTAAAAATTTAACAAATTGTTTCGTGTCTTAATCCTATAGCACGCTCGAGTAACCTTACGATTTGCGAGTCGGTCATGTGCAAAATACAAAGAAGCCAACGCACGCCTCGCTCTAAATGTACCAAATCCTTGTGGAAATGTGTAATTTAAATGAGTCATCGTGATTAATTACATAAAATGGTCCGTTCAAATACGCAGCCTCCTCGCGAGGTATGATATGACATAATAATTGACTCCCCTAGCATACAGGGCGTACTAGAACAAGGAATAGTAATCTCAGGCCGAGAGAAAACTTATTTTCAGGTGGTCCTTGGTAAGCCAATGCCTAATAATCTTTCCTGGTCAATTCTGATGTCGCAGCAAAGTAAAGTTGTGTTTGATTTGTGTATCAGCTTTTCATCGTATTTGGGTAGCCCTCTAAACGTTTCAATGTTCAATTGTTGATGAGAATCCTTCGTTGGGGCCTCAGATTTGAACCAGTATGATGGATATGTATAGCCTCTTTAATCGTTCTTCTCTCGCTTCGAACGTCCTCAAGACGACGCATACCATTCCATTTATACCGTACATTCAATATACATGTTAAGGTGTTTATCTCCAACTGAAATACTCCGCATAGACCAATTTGAATTATGATGTCACTGTACCGTCTATATGCATACATTTATTACTTTACTTGACCATTTACAACTACATAAACTTCATAAGAGGCAGTTATAAGCCGCAGTAAACACACAAGGCTAGACCATTAGGGGTTACAAAATACGTTTGTTTAAGTAACGACATTCGGTACAATATCATGCTTGGTAACGGTGTCGAAAATCGCTACCTCCGTCACATGAAGGGACTCCGGATACCGCGGGGATGATTTTATGCGTTCCCACCTGAACTCCACCATATTATGTAAGGCAAAGATTAAGAATGCCTAGTACAATCCTATAATCCGTCATCTTGTAAGTGAAATACTGTTGAGTTCATAGCAAAACAAAACATTAAACAAAACAAACCATCACTATGTTATTTAAGGCGATAGTTATATGATCAACTGTATTTCAAATAAACATGGTCTATATAGCCTTTGTTATAAATATATAGATTAACATTCTTCCGAATGAGAGAAATGCGTGTTTCTGGACAGACTTTTCTTCGTCATTCAGCCGACGGAAACCCGAAACTTATCGATTTAAACAGTTAACGGTTGGCCTATACGTGAAATGTAAAGAAGAAAAAAATACCCTACTCTGATTACACACGTAGACCTTCTGTACATTTCACTTGTATATATTACCAGTGCGTAACATTTCGAATAGATCTTGTTTTAACTTACATAAATATCCAGCTCTGTGCCGTATACACCCACATGGTTTATGACAGATCATCTGAGCAAGCATGAACACCCCGTCAATTCCAGACACTAAATTAATTCTTCTCTAAATAAGTATAGTATATTGGGAGTTGTAACTTTTCAAGTAATATAATACCAACAAAATCGAATATTAACCGCATTTTCAATTTAAGTTTGACTGTTCTGATGACTAACAAACAATATAGTTTTAGATATTAGGTTCGCTGTCAGCAAAGGCCTATATTGAGTTCATAGACTTCGAAAATTATAAATAGAGACATACTTCAGAAAGAGAGCATATTGTACGTTATTACATTTTTATAGCCTTCTTGTTTTTTAATAGCCATCTATACGTATTGCCGCGATTCTAACTCAATAGCAAGTACCTGAATTGTCACGCTTCAATTCGAATGGCTAAACACACATTTGTTTCTAATTTTAATAAAAACGTATCTTCACTCCGTTCAGCCCATGAATTCATTCTGCAATGTACGTAACAGCTATACTGTGAATGGCATTGGTTGATTGCTGTGTGTTTTAGGCCTCGTTCAATGTTTTCTTAACTACGCTCAGTCGTAAATATTCGATTTCTATAGGCTATACCGGCATGTCTGAATAATTTAAACTGATTCCAGCGAACCCTTCGACAAGAAAAGTGTCCACTTCACGACATTTTGCAATCGATCCTTTGTGTCGCATATTCATTTATAACAGTTCGTGTCATCAGGACAGAGGAACGACCTTCGGAGCATTGATTTTGAGTTACCTCCCTTGCACTTCAGTTCTTCATAAAATAAGCTGACACCGTTACCCCTCAGCTTACTCATGTCGACATCAGTTTTGTATAATCGTTGTGACAATACGATAACTGATTTTATTCTACATTTATCATTTACCTTCAGCTAATTTCGAGTCGATCAACAACGATGGTGCCATAAGTTGTGAGTGTCAATGTATAACGACGAATTTATATTTGCTACGTTTCGTTGTAGCTGATGTTCAATAAATCGATACTAGAGGACACAGACTACAATCAATCTGAAAGGTTTAGCACAAACAGATGTTCACAGCATTGGCCTGCGTCCATATTTGACGAGTCAGTTTTATCTGTGCACCTTTCTGCCGCCTTACCTGTTAATTTATTATTTTGATTTCGTTTGATTAAGCGAAAAGTTCCTACAACTAAAAAGGCCTTCTCCTTGCATACAATATGAGACGATATTGCATTGTTTTTAAAATATTAAATTACAAATGCAGATTCATATACATTCACAATATTTTCAAGTGGAAATAGAAGTAGTACAGCCCGTATATCATTGCTCCTATCAGAAGAGAAAAGGTGTCTGCGTACGGCATGGACATGTCTATCACCATCGTTTACAGCCAGTTATCGCGGATTTAGGTTATCCATGGTTTATCCATGAACAAATGTACCTTCCTAAGTGTAATCTGAATGGTATTGTCTGTCATAATCAGGTCGTCTACGGGTTCCTACAGTAATTCCTTTATTGTTAATATGACACTAATATGAAAGAAGTGTTCAAATCGAGAAAATTCGGATTCTGTCATACAGGTGGCAGTGAGAGTAGTGACAATATCAAACACACTAAACTTTCTCATGTTCACCTGTACCAATAGTTGCATGTCATGCCCATTTATATTAGAAACTTTAGGTCCTTTATTCGAATCTGCTCCATCCCCTGATTTGTTTGTTACACTAATATGTGCATACATCAGTGATGGCTCTGGTGGAACCCTTTTTGGTTCTATATGGATCCCTCGCAGCAACTGTTTATCCCTTTTGTCTTATGTCAAAGAACCGTTTTTGTCGTAATGGATCCATATAGAACCACCCTGGTCCCATATAGAACCATCCTGTTTTCTAAAGAACCCTCAAAGAACCATATTTTCTAGGAGTGTATAGTTTAGTGGTAAGCATCGACATTTGACTCTTCTTCGACGAGAACCCGTGTCGACCTCAGGTACGAGGTGAATAAGGTTATAGTCAAAAACGTAGATATGAATAAATACAAGAATTTATTTGGTTTATCTGAAAGAGAAGGTGTTTCTTTATTATGCCGGGAAGGAAGGAGATAAGTTTAATAGACATGGACGAAGCGATCACTGGTTTTTTTTCTCATATTTTAAGCGCGGTTGATTTATTATAGATGTGAATATGAAGAAATAAGGAATGATGTATCACCATCGTGTCCACTTCAATGTCCGTCAATTACCATGTCAAACACCTGCACACGTAACATGTGTGTTGTAAATGCCGAGAAAAACTGACGATAGCTGTCGGATAGTTAAGAGACGCTTCTCCAATAACATCTACCAAAATGGTTCTGAACTGTTTTGGTTGAATATCGTGGTTAAACGAGAGCGATAGAAAGACAGGCCCATATGCATCAGTCCAGATATCGTAAACATAAACAGAGTGTGATTGAATAGACCAGTAAGGCCTTCAGCGAATCGAGTCCACGTCAAACCTACAAAATACGTTACTTTATCCATTCCGTACTGTATATAAGCTGTTCTAATCAAAGCCAAGTTATTGTTTCCCGTGCTCTATCGAACGCCTGGCAACAGCACCGTATTATAAGGCTAGTAGACGCGGAGGCCATTAGGTTTACGGATATACATGGTATCATAACCGTTTGTAGCGTCATGGTACCGTGGCATGGTTTAGGACACGCGGTGCTTCGGATAAGGCGTCTGTATAACTCTGGTTTAAATAGAGAAATACCCACACACAGCTACCAACTGAAGGCATATCTATCTCCGTGTGATCTAGTTACATCAGCGTTTTATGTACCGTCTGAACGCCCGAGAAGTGGAACTGACGACAATTGGTAAACTCGATTGCCCTGTTTTAATCAATAGTAGGAAGTAGGAACTATCGGACAGACGGAGAGTAAAATACAGCCTGGTTGAGCGGATATGAGATGGATCAGTAATCTGCCGCTGGGAAATCAAGGCCGTAAGTAATGTGCTCTGCTGAATACAGGATGATTTGCCGATCACGCAATCGTGTTTTTGTCTAAACATGTTTATTATGCACTTGACTATACATCTGTATACCAAGGGCTGTCTCCTTAGAAAATTTTGCATTTAATTATAAAGAAAATATTTACAATGAATGCCCCTAATTCGACAAACAATGAAACCGCAAGAAATATAGTCCCACTAAAATATACTAATTACTATAACTTATTGGCTCATGTATAAAGTCAAACGTGACTGTTTGGACTTGCTAGATGACTAGGTTAGAAAAAGCACTGCTAGGAGAAATGAAGCCACAAACAATTATACAGTAGCCTTTTTTGGACATTCAGAATTTTCAGCAAACAAGATTTTTTTAAATGTTTGTATAATGTCTGTATACGCACTGATTTGTATATCTGCAAGAATTTCTGGCATTTAAGACAAAACATGGACCAGTGAAGATAATGGTCAACTGTCTTAGATGAAGATCCACAAAAGTACATCGGGGAATCAGATAATTATATTAAATATATCACCGTGAAGTTAACTACACACGTTTCTCGTTGGCCTACGACAGAACATATTCGAGAGACAATTGCGCCTATGTAATCTCATCAGGGAGGTTCGATACGTCATAAAATTAGACACTTTTCCTATAGCCGTATTATTTTCTTACGGTTGGAGAGAGAGCCTATTGCTCTTGTGCTCTCGGGGCTAACAAGAAGCCGATCTATTGGTCAAGTCTATACCATGTTGCTTCGTGTAATTACCATGTATTGTCACTGGTCCAGTGAGGCCGAGGGTGGTTTTCTACACTCACTGGACTGGAACGCCGCCACATGAGTTGAATAACCAGAAGTACGGCGTAAACCCCAATCAAACGAACACAAAGCCGTCTAAATTATACTACTAATCTGTGTCTATAGGAGTCCTGGATAACGTATAATTATTTATCATCCGAAAGGAAGACATGATTCCTTATCTCCTTCTAATTTCCGCCTTCATTGCCTTGGAATGCAGTTGTTCTTGTATCCATTGTACCGTATCCCTGTGTGGATTGTACAATAGGACATGCATGTTACCAAGGCTCTGTCTAGAGCGAGACTATTATACTCATTCTCGTGATTTTTCTATCATTGATACATACAGCGAAACGAAACACACCTTTTTATTTTGTAATCCAATTCCAGGGAATAATACGGTTGTGCTATTATTTTTTCCTGTAGTAATTTGAAAAACAAAATGTCACCTAATGTGATACGATCGCAAATAATCCACAAATGTTGTAGATCACGTGCATACATTTTCTAATCGTCATTATTTTAGAAGAATGTCTGAATGACATCCCCACACGCAACCTTTATCGTCCTATTCAGGTCTAAGTCTATTACCCGTGATTTTTTTTTGTAAATACACATTTGCTTTTTGTAGGACTGTTGAAAGACGTATTTTTTCCATATTAATTATCGCCCCCGGCATCTTATAGACAGCATCTACGCCGTTATTATCTGGTGTTCGTGAAGAAAATGTAGTAAATAATATAATTATTACATTTTACATATTATTAGAAACATATAATACGGCCGTAAGATGTTTAAAACAAATCGTGAAACTCTATATAAAAATTGCCACTCTTAACCAGCATGACCCTAACATTAAAATTCAGCCTAATATCAGCCTGGATAGTGTAAGTTTTTTTTGATATTACCGTGTACAAGGCCGCAGCTTAGATACAGCATTGATTGTGGATATTAACGGATTCTTTAACACTACAGATTAGCAGATCAACTACGCCATGCTAATCCTTTCACCCTACTAGCACATTCAACGGAATTATTAAATGCCAAATATATATATACAGATTTTACAGGAATTGTAGCACTCTCGTTACCTTACACCAGACTTATTTTGTTCTCTTGTGCCCCTGTGCCCCTCTTGTGCTCTTGAGATGTCAAATAGAAATATACCAATTACACACATTTTAAATATATATAAAACATGTATGTACAGAACATAACCATGAATTCAACATGATAATTAGATAAAGATTAGTTTAAATATTCCAGATTACGCAAACTAGACACACATTGCTTGTCACCCCTCGGGAGATGTTAAATTAGACTGTAATCAGATTAATGGTCAAGAAATTGGTCAGATTTGATTAACTAGTTTTAATCTGTATTAAGGAGTATATAAAGTCTATCACTTTATCGTATACTACAGATGTTTTTTTTAAAATGGATAATGTTGTTACTTTCTGATAACATAGATTGATCTAGATACAACTTGCATGCTGTCTGTTGGTTTAGTTTCTACATACATGTAGTGCAACGTCTTCACTACTTTTCCTATGTTTATATACCGTCCGCTGTATATATTTATAGTCACATGTTAAAGTTGCTGACAGAAAAGTTCGCTGCACAAAGAGATATAATTTATTCGGTTTACCATCTCGTCAATACCTCACGAACGTTTTGACGCTTTACTGCTGCTAATCTGATCGCGTGCTTCAGTGTTCCCGTAGATAATGGAAGTCCTGGTTGAGACGTGGGTAAATTATGTAGACTGCAGTAAAACCTCTATTACTTATGTAAGCGTGTAAAATTGAACTTAACTTGTTTCAGTAATGTTTTCTAATGAAATTTGTGTTCTATAAAATATTTAAATCCGCATCATTGTAAACGACATCTGTCAAGTAACAAGGCTCCAAAAAATGCTAAGGAATGGAAAAAGCAGGAAGGAACACTTTTTGATCTGGCTATATGCGCATTTGCAAAGTGTTGGTTCGATATATGAAGTTACGACAGCGGTAATGTTGGACAATCTGAGAATAGTTTGTTTGTCACAGTGCAGTTTGTCAGTTTACAGAAAGGATAGTTTTAAAATTCTTTAATTTGCAAACAATACCATTCCAAGATCTAGAATAACAAATATCTATTATATTTTATTTCATAACATGCAATATTTACCATTCATATAAAACATTGCGGAATGACCCTTCATTGCCGAAAGTTGATTGCTTCATTTCGAAAAATGAAGTCACAATGTTGCGTATAGTAAGAAACTACATTAAATTTGTTGACCACATCATTGTGTTGTCGACTTGTGTCATAGTTGATTCTCATTGGTTATAGTTATTCGGGAGAAAGTACTGCTGTATGTAGATATATATTAGCAAGAACACAACAACAACTAGTTCATGGCAATACTTGCTGGCGATGCTCGGTAGTTCGATGGCGATGCTCGGTAGTTCGATGGCGATGCTCGATGGTTCGATGGCGATGCTCGGTAGTTCGATGGCGATGCTCGATGGTTCGATGGCGATGCTCGATGGTTCGATGGCGATGCTCGATGGTTCGATGGCGATGCTCGGTAGTTCCAATTGCTTGATGCTTTTATTGATTCAACGACCATGTTCGATTGTTTAATCGGCATGCTTTGATAACAGGATCACTGGTCTAATGGCGACGCTAGACGGCATTGGTTAGATGACACTGTTCGATGCCTTGATGGGATTGTTGGATCGTTTCGTCAACAGACACGATGAGTGGCAGGCATATCTCGATTGTGCTATAACTTGTTCGATGGGTTAACGGCGATATTATATAATCGTGCGAAAAATCGAAACAAGCGTTTTTGTATATAAGCATTTCTTAAAAGGCTCTCGCCTGTTAGACAAAATTGTATGGAGAGTAATTAAACATTCATTTTCGGCGCCACGATTCTTTGCAATAGACGAAGAAAGAGAACATTCCCATTGTGTCAAATGATATATAACGAAAGGGATACATTCCCAAGCGGACAAAGAAAAAAGACAAGAGAGTCTGAGCGAATTGAATACGGAAATGTTAGCTATCACAAATCGACCAATAATATCCCCTTAGCGAATGTGGTAACACGCCACTATTAATATCGCTGGCGACATCATTGAACATTACACCACACGATAGTCTGCATGTTTCCCCTCTGGTATATATTTACCAACGAGAATACAGCAAGTGTAGAGCTGTACAACAGAAACAGGATTATTCATGTATCGATCTATACAAAACACGTAAATGTTTGACACGAGAGCTCGTTGAATGTCCGAATATTAAATATCACATATGTATAGTTTTCAAAACCTATTCGACGAGACGATGGCGACAGAATGATAACAAAATGTAAAATAAGTTTTCACTGTTCCATCGAAAATGTCCCACGGAAGTTCCTCGGGGCTATTTAGATCGCTCTATACACGACCTATTTCAGCTTCTATCGTTACGTTAATAAATACGAGGGCAGACAAAGTGCTCCCACTTGTCTCGGTGCAGGACACATCGGAACGTGTATTGCCGTAATCTTACGCGAGATCCAAATACTGTAGTACGATTTGGAATCAAATACAATCAGACTAAGTTAATATATATAAATTCCTTTTGGCATAAAGACACGTAATTAGCGAATACAATTTTAAAAGATGTATGTTTGTTGCTCTGAAGTTATCAGTTAATCTTAAAAGCTGTCTCATAAAGCTTTTTTTTTTTAAATTGTTGCATTATAAAGTGATTGAATTGTATCTATGATAATGCACGACTCTAGATGGATTAATAATTTAAAACACGGAGAGATAAAAATGGCTTTATTACAGGAAGTTATCTCGCATGCCGTTAGTCGTCTGTCTGAAGGCAGTACAATTGAAGTATATTTATGCTGTAAGGTATGAAGAGATATTAAAGAGGAAGAAAGAAAAAGAAAAACACCGTATCAACTGCTTTTACACTGTTGTAGGATTCCATATTTTCCACTGAATTTCGCTTACATGTTGGTGCTGTCAGTTAAATGTATAGTGAACTTTTTATGCCACATTTGTTGGAGTGATGTTACTTAAGTAAATGTTTATTACAATGTTATATGTAACTTGGTTATAACTTACGTCTGTATATTTGCACAGTTTCTGTTCCGGACTGTTAAAATTATGAGTAATTTGGGTAATTGTATCTGCTAGAATGTATGAATAAAACCTGGCATAAAAGGACCACCAGACATTTTACTCACAGCACTAGCGTTTAAGTGGCTTCCAGTGAAAAACGAGGAATCGTACAAAACGTGTCATAACAGTATCGTTATCAGTTTTATATGGTGTATAATTTAACTACTAGGTTTTTTGTTTTCTTTCCTTTTAACTTTCCAGGAGAATAGTTATGTGTAAAACTTTTCCGATGGATGTTTACTCTTGTGCATCGCCATTATAAGTGACGTTCTCTACTACACTCTTAGAAATAATGGTTCTTTGAGGGTTCTTTAGAAAAGAGGATGATTCTATCTGGAGCCATTACGACAAAAACGATTCTTTGACACAAGAAGAAAGGGAGAAATACTTAGAACAGTTGCTGTGAGGGTTCCATAGAGAGTCATGGCTGAAGAACATTAAAGGGTTCCATTAGAGCCATATTGTATTTGACTTCCGGGTACATCGTCCAAACTCTGTCCGGGCAGTATTTTGTGTTGCTGTTGGGATTGTAGGATTGCCGTTGTAGGATTGGAAGGGAGAATTTGCATATTTTTAACTTACCGTTAAGCCTAGAACTGGAAAGAATTTAGGTAGACTCAGTTACGTTAAATTTCGCAGGTCACACGGCGTGACTTACATGCTCTACTGATCAATATCGACCGACCGACCGAATGTCGAAACAAGAAACTGTTAACGAGATTGCTCATTTCAAAGTAATCACACAAGCTTCAGTACAACACATAGTTAACTCATGATACACCGACGATTTTATATCCTCAAACTTCTCGTTCAAAACCTGTACAAAAATCATGACCATACAATCAACCATCTTGATTTATAGTCTCCTAAATCTATTTTAAAAAATCATTCACAATAGAAATAAGAGTTTGAATTTTATTCACAGTGAACTTCTTAGCGTTAATTTGCATCTATAAAAATAATTATAAACTTTATAGTGATGGAGTCTGAAATCTCACAATAAGGTAATTGTAGAAGCCTTAATCAGTATTCTGAACATACAGTTTAGATTGATATCAAAATAGAAAAGAAAGGAACATTACGATCAACTTGTTCGTTAATTAGAATAGAAAGCTATGCAATTTCCCGTACAAGATAAATTTGCTTAATCGCTTTATTCGGTGTTTAACGCCTTGCTTCAAGTTATTTAACTCACGGCATCGCTCTGTGTACGGGGACGTGCTTGCCGTCAAAATGTTGTCTTACGTAACTATCGCCACTGAATACACTCAGTGGCGGATTTAGGGGGGGCGCAAGGGGCTCGCCCCCCCCCCTTTCGGGCCTCAAAAAAAAAAAAAAAAAAA
>JAQQZZ010071979.1:0-21504 GCA_030265115.1 Mopalia vespertina | reverse complement strand
CCGGGCCTGGGAAGGGTCCGTGCGTGACCCCCCCCCCCCTCCACGGGGACAGTGATATAGAAATTCAGAAAAGAAAACTATGTGAGACCTAACGTACTTCACACGAATTTTAATTTTGTAGCAGTGATGTTATCAGGGCTTAGTGGAAAGCTTATTGTTGTAGTACTTTAATACTGTTGTCATTTATGTAGTTATTATATTCAAACGGCAGTGAAAAATATCAACATAATGTATAACAATTCATTCAGGTAGTTTGAACACTGCCGGCATGATTGTAGTGCCAGTGTTATGTTTCCCATCACTAAAATTCTTAGTTTTGAGATTCTACACAAAGACATTTTAAGTCTTAAACAGAGAATCGAGGTATCTCAGAGTACCATACTTATGAAAACTATGATGTTTGTGTTGAGTCAAAACTCTCAGCCAAATGGCAAAGTAATCGGTACATTTAGCAATTTAGTTTTGTTAAATATATTAGTAACGTATTACTTATTATTCCACGATTCTGTTTCATGGACTTCAACCTGAAATAAAAGATTACTATTATTATTAATAATAATATAAGGAGTGTCGATAGCATTTTAATGAAATTTGCACTGTTGTAGTCAACGTAGGATGTTGTGTATAGTATGGCCGTCCACTTCAGATGACCCACAGGTTCAGTTATCGAAACTACATGTTTAAACATGCCGGATATGTAATGACCGGAATACATAATCCATGCAAAACTCCATATTAAGCGGGCAATTGACAGGATGAACCATGTATTTGTCCCTTAGAAATTGAATATAGGACCTATGGTTATTAGATGTGTGTATGTTCTTTTTATTCATAAAATTGACGTCAGTTTGTTTAATCGTTTCACTGCACACAGAAATGTAATCAGCAAGAGTTAATTTACATCAACATTGTCAAAAGACGGTCTCGTAGAGCCTCTGAAAACTATCTTGGCTCCATAATATAACGCTTTCAGCTTGGTCCATTCTATTTAATCAGTTTGTTTTTGTGTTTAATTGTAAGAGTGGCCAATACACTATCTGACGCTGGCTGTTTGAAAGTCTCAGTCTTGTAGAGACAGCCAGGCATAAACGTACGAGTCCATGTGCCTAATAAATCACAACACCACATACTTCTTTCTGCCCCAGTATACTATCTATGTCACAGTTATGTCATGGAATCCATTTTGTTTGTAATGTGAACCACTTAGTAACTACTCATATGGTTTTGGTCCATTACTGTTGTTGTCTTCAGTATCCATCGCACACTCCTCCTTTCCTGTCATCCGAAATAGCTATTAGGTCTCCATCCTCTACCAGTATCGATTGTACAACTGACCCACGTGTGGACGTGGGTGTGACAATGTGACCTTTGGCCTCCAATCCCTGAATAACATCCTTTAAAACGAAGAAGAAAAAAGTACAATGTAAATAATGACAGCTTTCTTTGTAGGTATTTGGTTTGCGTCTTTCTTGTAACTACTGCTGCTACAAAAGGAATATCAACAAAGAAATCAAAACGGGCTTTCAAATGAAGCGCGTTCCAAGACGAACGGCCCGCGGCCGTGGCTTAGTGGTAGCGTGTTCGGTTATTTATCCTACTTCGATTAACGGTTCACCGGATCGAGTCCGTCCGTCGACTATCAGGTATATGAGTGAGTCACACGACGTGGCTCCGACAATGGCAGGGGTTGGTTTTTACGAGACTTTCTCCCGGTTTTCCACCGTAACTGATCTTCGCGAGCCAAGGTAAAGACATGGGTGTATTAACCTTGGCACATTACAAAACTCTATCGTGTTATCCGAGTTGACTGACGGCACATGATCTTGTCCCATCTGGGTTTTCCCCCCTAAATCCACCGGCCAATGGAATAAGCAGATTCAACGACACTAGGAGTCTATACGGCGACCGAGGGAAAAATAATGACAGAAAGCAGTGCTCAAAATCAACTTATAAATATGATCAAGAACAGGGTTTCTGTTCACAGTTTAAATAATATCCAAATTCAATCGTTTTTCTATTTCTTAGAGTCTCAGTTTATAATGATTAAGTACCATTTAGCTTTTCAACAGACGGTCTATAGGCCTGCGCAGGGCATGGAGGTAACACGGCGACGGTTTTAATCAAATGTTGGAGTTTGAAGATGTTTGAAAAGAACTATCAAAACAAATACATGTGGCTGTTGTGCGATAGAGCGTCGCTGATAGGCTGGGGTCCCACGAATTTGGGTGTATGCTGCCAATAGAAATCCAGCATTTGAAGCTAGGCCAGAACACAAAAAAGCCATGAAATGTCGCATGGTATCTCCTCAACAGTCTTTATATATAGAGATACCATGTGTTAGGATGATGCCGTAACTAAACTACTCACAAAAAGTTAAGGATCACTATGAGAAAACAAGTGAGTGATAAACTCAATTCTCAACTGTCATCCATGTCTCAGTCCAGCCAAATTGTTATGACTTTGGGTGCAAGTGATCCTTAACTTTTTGTGAGTAGTGTAGGCAAGGAGCAGTGTGAAGTGGACAATCCGTCTCTATATAAGTGAAATACCCTTGAGTGCGACGTTAAACCCCAATCAAACAACAACAAAGAAGCGAAAAAGAAAAGAAGGACCAACAAAAATATCCTTTGATATTAGTTCCATGGCTAAATGGTTGTTTACATTCAACTGTTTTCACACCTACAAAACTATTAGTTTAACGTGTGTAACTTACAGCAGGATATCTGCTTTCCACGAACACTTCGTTAGGTAGTAGTTGGTGATGAAGTCGAGGACTGTCTGTAGCTGCTGTCAAATTCTGTCCTAACCTAAGGGCTCTCATTATCACCTGTCCGGTACAAGGCAAATACAGTGGTTTACTTGTATATTTCAGTAATTGATACACTGTTTTGTATCATTAGGTTAACAAGCATTCATCAGTATTACATTTATTAAGACGAAATACGTTAAGATAAAAGTGGGTGTTGAGAATCAAGTTTAATATATCACACAAGTGCATGGACTATTCTGTATTAGATGACTGATTAATGCTTTGACGGTTGGGTTAGAATAATAGAGAAGGCCATACGGCTTTTCCGCGGACACACCTGTGCTTATGATATAAAACAGATCTGATAGTATTGGGGTTCGCAAATCCCACTACCTAAAAAAAAAACGCACTGTAATTCTGTTAACGTTTTACCTGTGCTAGAGTCGGTGATATTCGCGTCCCTCCAGCTGCCCCAGTCACCATTTTTACTGATTTATCTCTTTTTAATATTATTGTTGGAGACATGGACGACAGGGAGCGTTTTCTGGGTCTGATGTAGTTCACGGGCATCGGTTTCAACTGGAAACGATTTGGAATACCGGGAGTTGAAAAATCGTCCATAGCACAGTTAAATAAGATTCCAGTGCGTTCCCCAGAACTGTGGAGCCAGTACTACAAATAAATGTTAGGACTTGCAATGAGTCTCTGTGCTCCTACCATTTCTCTTTCATATCATCATAAATAACTGCTAAACATTAAATTACAAACTAAAATCATTATATATATATATGGTAGAATGCTTGGCTTTTAACCCAAAGATCCCGGGATGGAATCCCGGTGCCTGCGGCTCAGTGGTCAGCGTGTGCTCTTGCTAATCATACTTATATGTTCTGTTCACAAGATCGAGTCCGTCTGTCGACCCCCATGTTTATGAGGGAGTCACACGATGTGGTTCCGGTAATCGCAGGTGTGGTTTTTACGAGGTTACCACTCGGTTTTCCACCGTAATAAGGAAAGGAACAGTGTGAAGTGGACAGTCCGCCGTCATATAAGTGAAATACTCTTTGAGTACGACGTTAAACCCCAATCAAACAAACAAATCGAATCCTGGTGGAGGCAAGCAATTTTTTCTCTCTTCATTTATTATATATTTTAAATAAATGAAGAGAGAAAAATTTGCTTGCCTCCACCGGTATAAGCAAGTAATCAAAGAGCCTTTGCCTCAGAGTGACGAGTTTGTGTAAGGTTATAACAGCAGAATAATAAGCCTGCGCCGACAATGGTCTAGAAGATGTTTATTGTCTCTAGATTAAGATTTAGTAGACCATTTGACTTACTATTGATTCAAGGAGCTGGTAAAAGCAACGGCGTTCCCCTGCTCGTCCATTACTGAAAGATGAGCAGTGCCTGGTTTAACTTTATTGTAAGGGGTGGTTCCATAATAGTCTGCGTCAAATGTCCGCTCATCTGATATTCGCTGACGAAGTCTGTCCGCTAACTCCTTCGATACCATGTCCTGTTCGGTCTGAAGGAAAAACATATACCACACTTCTTTAAGTGAGTGATAATTACAAAGATATTATTCTAAACACACGTCTTATCATTTATCGATATCCATTGATCTATTTGTAGCGATAATGATAGAGATAAATGAATAATCGATACCAATTAATGTCAACGAATAAACGATGGTAAGAAATCAATCAATAAATGTTACTGGATAATCGATCATGAGAAGTTTCCTGATTCAGAACCTCGTACGAATGACTTTCTTCTAGGGGTAAAATTACCTATCGGCTCTTACTCAAACTACGATACACAAGTGGAGCAAAGAACGACAACTCTGCTCAGAGTAGCGGCTAACCAAACATTATGTCTGCCAGTTAAAGTGTCATTTATGTCTCCTTTTCTTCTTCCTGGCACCTCATTCAATACATAAACGGACTTGAAGGAAGAACTGGCATCTTTTAGCTTTCCGTTTACGCAACAATTAGAAGGATGTATGAGGTATCATGTAATGAGTGAATTACGATAAATAATGCAGATCATATGACGTGACCTAGACTACAGGCCCTCCCATCGCGAGGAAAAATCCACCAGCAAATCAATAAGATACCAATCCAAAAAACGATGAACAAACATGTCTACAATTACGTGGTTTTATAATATTATCTTTATCTGAAGCTGGTCTAATTTTTTCTTGTTGAACTATGGTAAAGTACGTAGTGGAACCACAGTAAAACCTAGCATTCAAACGTAGCACTTAACTTACTAGAACCAACGAGAGAATAAACATTTTAGCAGTTATTGTTCTATGTTGTTTATATATCTAAAACGAAATCACTCTTGCACAGGTATGTCGATTAATTCAAATCGATGAATCATTTTATTTTCTAGGTAAACCGCCAGAGGCAAGTTTCTAAATATATATAGATATTGATAATTTGGTTGTAACTATCGATATGAGTTATTCGGTGAGATTTATCGATAACGACAACTCCTGAATCGATATTTCATTTACTGATACCGATCATTCGCATGTTTATCTATACCGATACAAAAATTATCGATATAAAATAAAATTCTTTTATTCATATAGCTAATTTATTTATTGATATCATTGAATGTGATAAGGAGCTTTAATATTTGACCCTTTAAATTCATAGTATGTAATTAACAAGTTTTATTTCTTAAGGTCATGAACCAATGGGCCGTATTGACCAAAGTAACAAGTAGGGACTATGTCCGTTCTGGAATAACTGCTACTCACCTTTGAAACATCAACAAAGTCGGGATCCGCTAATTTGTCTCTGAAGGTATGAGCAAATTTGAAGGACTCTATGATTCTGTGATACGTCAGAACAGTTTTGTTCACAGAGGATAAGGATGTGCTGTCCATGTCAAAACCTGTGATAAATAAAAAAAAAATCAATTGGTCAGCACATGTTTTGTTTTAAATTTTGAAACATGCCGTCATTTCATCTATTGTTTATACATTAAGACAGGATTAGGTTCGTTTATTAAATAGAGGTAGCTTTAAATAAACGAAACAAGGAAAGAAAAACAGAACACTAAATGTACTAAATATTTATTTTCGACATCAACAGCGGCCTTTAAATCTTAAATAAATAAAGGGTAGCATATACAAGAGTAACTGTTCTGGCCTTTGTCAACTTAGATCAGATTTGTTTGTTTGTTTGATTGGGGTTTAACGTCGTACTCAAGGGTATTTCACCTATTTGACGACGGATTGTCCCCTTCACACTGTTTCTTGCCTCATTACGGTGGACAACCTCGTAAAAACTACCCCGCGATTGCCGGAGCCACGTCGTGTGACTCACTCATATACCTGATGATGGACAGATGGACTCGATCCCGTGAACGGTAAATTGGAGTAGGATTAGTCAGAGCACACGCTATCACTAAGCCACGGTCCGACTTAGATCAGAAGAGTTAGGATTGTAGGTGCTACCTTATATTATTATGGTTTATATGTACTTAGTAGAACACAGAGAACAATTCATAAAAATAATGAAAATGGTAAAACTATCGAAAAAAAAATACGCCTGTGATACGAAAAACAATCAATCGGTCGACAACTGTTTTGTTTGCACATTTTTAAACCTGTTGTAAATACATATTTTGATTATACAGAAAGACCTGCAGTCAATAAACCATACATACATAAAGAGTAGCGCCCCAAAGAGTAACTGTTCAGGGGTAACTTGCACAAATTGTCGTTCGACATGAAAATCTCCTACACTCTTAGAAATAATGGTTTTTTAAGTGTTCTTTAGAAAACATGGAACCATTTGTATGGAACCAATATGGCAAAAACGGTTCTTTGGAAAACATGGAACCATCTATATGGAACCATCTATATGGAACCATTGCGCAAAAACAGTTATTTATTATAATAAGAACGGCAGAAACATTGGAACAGTTGCAATGAGGGTTCCATACAGAACCATAAAGGCTTTGACCAGAGCCATGACTGAAAAACCTTAAAAGGTTCCATTAGAGCCATATTTTTCTGAGAGTGTAGGATATTTTTGCCCCTATAGCTTAACCTGACGAAATTTAATCCTACTATATTTTTTGTCCTGCGAAAATTTGTGAAAGTGGCCTCTAATCTTTGTAATCTTAAATCAGGCCAGATAGGATTCTAGGGGCTTCATTTTATTTATCTATGGTATATATGCACTTAGTAGGGCCAAAAGCACAGAGAACAATAAAACAAAATAAGGAATATGGTAAAAAAAAATATATTGCCAGTATCAGCGAAATGGTTTCATTTGTCTATTGCACTGACACACCGCCATATCAGTGAAATGACACTAAGGATTGAATTGAACACTAATTACTAAAACAAACAATCCTTCAGTTTATATAATATCCTTCCTTATTATAAACATATGTTTTGCAAATTGTCTTTAAAAGTTAAACTTGTTCTCAAACATTAACAGCAAGTTGTCCACATTATCTACTCTGCTTATCATTTTTATCCCAAACTATCACGTTTTAAATCTCAACTGCTACTTCGGTTAGCCAACTTTTTCACATAAACCAGTGCGCCAATTTTAACCAAATCTCGCAACCGCTTAAGTGTGATTGTTTGATTTTTTTTATGTCAAAGAAGAAAGCTATACGAGGGCAAATGAGATTTACTGACTTGTACGTATACATAAAACTTGAAAATCTTCTGTACAGAATTCATTGTAACCACAACACAACAGTTTTTTTTTATAAATATGTCAAATATATTGCATGCAACGTATTCCAGATCGTGTTGAATTTAAACAAAATCAATGCGTATATTTCCAAACCTTCTATCAAGATTTCAACTTTGTAGAATGAGGAACGGTTGTGAAATAAGATCAGACTGGTGCGCGATCAAACTGCATCATTTTATAAATCATTTTTCCCCGCACCGCTCCCCGACTGGAACTCGCTGCCAGGCCCGGTCAAAACTACTTCTGATTACAATTAATTAAAAACCAAGACGATTTATCTTTCATATATGCTTTATGTGCTAAGAAACCCCCTCCTAAATGGTATTATGTGGGACAAAAAACTGCAAACATAATTCTCTGTAGATTGAAAAATGGTTGCATTTCTTTGAACGAAGATTTATTTAATAACTTTACTGATGATTCGTCAAGCTGGTCATATGTTGTGTCGATCGAAAGTGCTGCAAACTATTTATTAGAATGCCCAACTTACAACACACAGAGACAAGATTTATTTGCAACTATACTTAATTATGATTTCTTCGTTATTCCTTCTGCTTCTTTGTTATTGTATGGTGCACATGATATAAATGTTAAGCAAAATATTATAATTGATGAAGAAGTTGCATGTTTATTATTTCCAGCCTGGGGTTTACATAATTATATGTTAATAGTATGTGAAAAGTGTATAAAACATGTAATAATCAGATTTATATTGTTTTTTGAGCATTGAAATCATCACATTCCTTTAGCCCGAGCCGACCGATCGACCACGAACAGCGGAGCAGAGGCCAGCAAATCACAAAACAAGTCAAATTGTAATTCAGTATTATTCAGCACTCACTTGCCTACTTATTACACCCTTCTATCTAAAATTGTCTTTGATAAAAATGTTATATTTACAATTATGTAATTGAGTCAAAAAATATTATCATAATTTTATAATTTGATATATAAACTTTAAAGCTTAATGTATGTCTTAAAAAAATGCTTGTTTATCATCAATTTATCATAACTCCCGTCTGTTTTAGCTCACCGTCTAAGATATTGAGAGAGAGTAACAACATCAATCCGTTGCCTGGGGAAGGCGGTGCGTACACCTCCAGGCCATCATTTAGGGTAATACGGGCTGGCTTGCACCATGTGGCTCGATACAGTCTCAAATCCTCTTCAATTATTATGGAGCCTGTATCATATAATAATTATATTATCCTTAAATATTAGGGCTTTTTTTGTTCATTGATTGGCGTATGACAATGACAATGACAATGACAATGACAATCTCCCTTTTACAAGTGCATGCAACATGAATATAAACCACTATCCGAACAACATACAATAACACATGCATTATTAAGAAGCACATTGACTGTCCTGATCTCACCCTTTACTGCCACGCCTCGTTCGAGGTCTAAAAGAAAGCCAAATGATAAAGTGACGGGTCTGGCCCGGCTAGGGTTTGGTATAATTTTCACAGACTTAACTCTGACCACGGTTTTCTCTCAGTGGAACTTGTGTGCATACCCACCTAGTTCAAATAATGTATATATGAGCTATAAGCATGGCAAGCCACAACCAAGGTTGAAACAATACAACTAGAAAAGACGTTTAAAGAATATATTTTATGAAACTTTTTATTTCGCTCAATGCCAGTTTTGCAAGCTCAACTTTTCACAAAACACACCATCTGCTACAGATGTATGGGTTTAGTTTTCGGTGAGGTCAATAGTGCGCTCATGCAGATGCAAGAAATTGTCTGCATGTGGATTAATTCAATGCTCCAAACTTATTACCAAGTTTATTAACGCAATAGTTTAACGACACACGTATACTATAAATAACATCGTTAGCTCGTTGTACTATAAAGTCACCTTCGTCTTTAAGATCGGCCAATACAAGTTTTGACACTGATCCTGTGTAGAAACTTTCGGCTCCTTCCTGGGCAACCAATCGTAGAGTCTGGGCTAGTTTTGGGTGCTTCGAAACATCCCCGTTTTTGATCCAATCTCCGGTGACGGGATTCTTAAAGACCTCCCTAAAACAATTACATTTACTTTACAATTATGAAATGTGGACAGATTGGACAAAAAGGTAGACAACTACATGATAAATGTTTTTTGATAAGAAGAAATCCTCGCAACAATTCTGCATAATACTGTCTAATTAATCAAAAAATCAATTTTGTGGTTTTAAACAAATAGAAAATTGAAATGACGCTATCGGAAAGAATGCAGATAAGCAAAAACATGGGAGCGTTGTCTAAACCTCAACTAAAATTTACCCTAGCGTAAGGTCGAATGTTATACAAGTCTTTCAAAACAAAATGCTTGTGAAAACTAACTATGTCATAAAGTACAGTAAAACAAAATGTTTCTTTTTGCCTTTTTAAAAACGTTTTTTTTACAATCAAGAACATGTACCAGTGTTACAGGTAGAAATAATACAACTAACTACTTATTTATTTTACAGTTTTTCAAAGCTAGCAGTAACTAACATTAATTTTTTGTTTTCCCTGCCATCTTCAATAACCTTTTCTCTGGCTCTCGCCAAAGCCCTGTACACCGGGAATCCGTTTTCACAGAGGTCGATGGTTGGCTGGAACAAATCTGTCCAAGGTAAGCGACCAAATCGTTGGTGCATCTCCCAATAACCTCTCAGTTCTCCGGGTACGCCAATTGCTAGAGGACCTAAACAGCCAAATATATTCCTAAAATTAATCACACTGTTACAGGGATGTCCATTTATTAATGATGAATCATCCAATGCTCTAGATAAACTTCCGGAGACATACAGTACAAACAAGCACTAATAGTGTTCAAACTAGTGCGACCATTTACGACATAATTACAAATTTCGATGAACACTGCTTAAATACTTTCAGGAAATAGTTCTGTTTAATCATCCGTTATTTGTTTCCATTGTTTTCATTATTTTGGGAAAACAGTTTTTGAGAACCACGAGGGTCGTGAGTTCGATTCCGTGACGGGTTTTAAACTGCAAAATGTTCTGAACTAGATTCGGTTCAAGCCAAGAATGTGTTAACCCAAAATAACGAAAAAACTGTAAATATTCGCTTTCAAAAAGACACACAAAATAATTCATTGCTTTCGCTATTGTTTAGTGCGAAGTCATGAAAGTTTCCATACCATTTGTGGAAGCGATGGGATCGTTCACAAACATATCTTCACGAGCTAACATTGGTGCCACTTCACGTGCGTTCATCACATACACCTCCTTTGATTGGCTGAAACACATGGCATTATTTTATATGGACCATTTTTTATTATGGATTTGATGATCGAAACGTTACTAAATTATTCATTTCTATTTCGAATAGGTAACTGACATACCAGTGCTTTTATATGCGATAATTAACTTTCAGAGCACACGTTTGTATAAGTGTGGTATATGTTTGCAAAGCGACAGTCTCTTCAACTATGTTTGAGACATGTAACAGTTATGCCAGCGCCACTGTCTCGTTAGGTACACCTCTAGATAAAAAGGGTTACCACATATCAGCAGTCCACCTGATATCTCCACCAAGCCAAGAGTTCAGGTTTAAAAAAAAATAATAACATGAATTAGGGAGTTTATGGCATATACAGCCTCCTTGGTGAAGATAGAGGAGGCAGACCCACACTTATAGACACCGTCTTGCTCTATAAGATATGGATTTTATATTGCACACATACCAACAATTACTAAACCTAATGTTGTACGCCAGACAAAATAAATCAATATCAAAAAACATGTTAGTGCTATTTTTTGGCGGGGACTTAAAATAGAATGAACATAGCTCCCTCTACTTATGTCAGTTCATATCAATAAAACAAAAGGACTTCAACATTCTGAGTTCTGTACTGTATGTTGACCTACTTCTTGACCTTTGTAAATATCATTAATTATTTGTATATGATAAATTGGGTTGTCAACGTAATCCATAATTATCCCCTTATTATAATTTCGATTATATGCTTAATTCCAATTATATGCTCATTTGACCCACGCTATTTATGTCTCTTGGGGACTGATAGTTCACCATGGTACCTGGCGAACTAGACAGAAGCCCGTTCAAACAATCCATGATCTAAGCCAACCGTGAAATCCCATGCCACATACTACTTCTGTTCACCGTGGAAACCAACATCCGCCGATATGAAACACACAAACCAAAGCGTCTTAGCGTGGTAAAGCTATAAACCAAGACGAAATAAATCTTACTGCATCCATCTAGCTATTAATAAGCCAATCATTTAACTTTTGTTTTTTATCACCTGTCATATATAGTGCTGATGAATCCACCTCCGATTCCCAAACTGTGGAAGTTCACCAAACCCATACAGAGGATAGTAGCAATAGCACCATCCACGGCGGATCCGTTCTTCTCTAAAATATTCCTAAAATCAAAAAGAAACTGTAAATTGTAAAGAAAAGAACACAACCAGTCATATTAGGGGTCCACACTTCAATTTCAAGCTCATACTATTGCATACCTCATTCTGGCAATATCCCACCAATCGAGTAACCATTTAACCGTAGATTTTTCATTAAATCTGCATTTCTCCAAGATTATACAGATAACGTAAAACAAAAAATGGAAATGCATAGAATTTAGGCTTTCCTCCAATCTTTTAACAAACTTTTGCGCATTCTTTTAAAAGAAGAAACAAATTGAATTATATATAAGAAAGCCGATAGCTACCTAGAAACTCGGAAGAAATAACTTGTTTTAAACTAAAGCCAACCTAAAAGAATACAGACAAACATCACCAAGTACGCGTAAGGGGGTTATCTAAGAAAAAGTCACTTACTTTCCTATAGTGGAACATATTGTGGCATCGGCGGCCACAGCTGCTGAACCGAATCGAACAGCCTTTGATCGCAATATTGGTGGCGCCAGAAATGGGACATTTGGAGTTCTATCAGTCAACAGGAATAATGCGGTCATTACACAGAAGAGGACCAGGAGACACCATCTTCCAACTCCAGGGACTGTTCTGAAATAATTAATAATAGTGCGTGGGAGGTTTTCTATATGTGTATTTACTTCGTTGTTAATTAATGTAATCGTGTATTTCATCCATGATCTGCAGATTACGGATTGATTAATCCATTGATAAACCAACACTTTTACTAATAAAATGCAAACTCAAATGTCCACAGAAATAATAACTGTTCATGGCGAATAGCCACTAATGTGATGGTGAATGCTTTCGGCACGGTAAATACAGCACACAACAGAAAAATAAGTCACACTCTTGCGATTTTTTTTACGACAGCACACACGAGATAAACTTGTAGTGCTCCAATATATACCATCGATAAGAGGATCGATGACATTTTAGCTCTGATATTCGACCTTCACGTCTTATTCAATCAAGTAACGGATAGTTTGCGTATTAAATGGGCCCTTGGCTGGAGCAGGCTTGGAACTGAAGGCACACAGCCTATGTCGGGATAACCCACTCACTGTCAGATGATGTAACCTCTGAACTTACACCATCGCGCCAGTTTCACCTCTTTGTAACCCAATGACGAAGTATCCTCAATGTTATAAGCAGAAAACTCTCGGACATACTGGAGATCATGTTGGCATATATGACGCCACCTAACGTTGTTCTACAACCGGTCGTTGGAGTTTTGACCAACTTGGCGCGGAAGTTCTGCACCGCCAGGTTAAAAATGAGAGCAGGAGACACATCTTAGTATCCTTACCGTTTTATCGGTTTTTCCTTTTTGATGTGGTTAGACTGTTCCAGCGGGAGAAGATTGTCTGCTTTTATACCAGTCTCATTTTGAATACAACTCTCAGTTTCCAAACCTTTTTCATGTTGTCGATATCTTACTTCTCTGTCTTCTTGTGTTCCTGTCATATCAACTTTGTTTTCATGTACGACAAGACTGTCACAATCAAGTAAAATAATCTACAGTTTATGCAATAGGAAAACCTGATGTAGTAAACATAATCACTATATTGATCTAATTGTCAAAAGCTTTTCAAATCTGTGGTAGCTCGATTAAATACCAAAGGTTAAACTTCGGATGAATTAGTGATGCGTAGTGATGAACAAATGTCAACATTACGCGGGTACCACGATATCGTACTGTTGACTGGACAGCATCAACAGCTGTTTTGATCAATTTATAAAGACACGTTTCATTTAAAAATCACCTTTGGGGGCTGTTCGACTCGACAGGTGTCACAATGGACGACAATCTGCCACTTAACATAAGGTGCTGATTACGCGGGCGAAGCCGATATACTTAAAAAAGTTAACATTTACGTCAGTATCTTTTTTTGATAATTGCGACACTTTGCAAGTTAATAAAACATTAAAAGTGAGATCAATGGTTACATCAGAAAGTGTATAACTCCACCTAACATACGATTCATTTCATCCTTGTTTATTCGGCACTATATTGACATTGCCTTAAGGGTCTAATGCTCCGATTACTACATAGGAAAGCAATAATTTGACACATTATGTCAATTGTCGTTTAAACTATTTTACTCCAAATTCGAATGAAATATGAATTTCCATCTTCTAGTTCCACCTTAATCTATGCTGAAATGTACGGAAATAATCGTACCAGAGATGTTATTAACATTTTATACGTTTTCATACGTTATGCGCTATACGTTTCCATACGTATATACGAAAGCACCAAAGGAAAATATTTTTTATTGTAAAAACATTGCCACAATGTCCCTACAGTTCAAGCCTAGATCAAAGCACATTTGTATGACAGAATCACGATCGACCATTGAATGATGGCAATCTATAATATTGAATATACTGTTTTTCTTTGGGAAATTCCACGTTCCTTGGCCAATTTTAGAATTACAGAATGGCGCCACGACAAGCAAACGTTTGAACTAAGAATATTTGTCCCGCCACAGTAACATGACCTTACAGAATTACAACTCTAACTCGGATCATATATACAATATTCGGAAACAGAATGTCCGTGGGTGCAAACTTCCAGATGTTGTTATTGGTTTGCTGGTTTGATTGTGGTTAAACGCCGTGCTTATACTTAATGCACTCACATGACGGCGTACTAACCCAATGGGTGAAAGAAACTACCCTCGATGACGCCACTGGCAACAAACAAAGACTAGACGGGACAAATACAAGACAACCACAGGATGTATTACAAAGACGTAACGAACAGATCGGCTTTCTGTTCCCCTTTAGCTCTGAGAGCACCAAGGCAAGAGAAAAATTCCCTCCAACCGAGATAATTATATCTTTATAATATCCCGTGTTCCGATTCAAATATCTGGTTGAGCAAGATAATTAACTTTTGGTTGAATATAATTGACCAATGGAAACTAAGAAGCCACGACAGACGCTTTTCCATTGGTAAATTATGTCGAACCCGAGATAATTATGTCGGTCCCCAAGATAATTACTTCGGAGCCCGAGATACATATTTTTGGATGTCCCTTCCATTGTCGCGTAGCAAATATATAGTGAACATATAGTGGTAAAATCGCATGTGTATGTTATCTGTAAGATGCTATTTTTTTTTATTCACGTATTCCGTTTGGATATAGGTGAAGTGAAAGTAACATTTGTCACTTGACATCATCTCCAGCAGATTCTTTTTACACCGAACATGCTTTTAATTTTTTGTCGATTGTGCTTTTCTATCGTTAAACCACTAAACTAGGCAAACCAGTTCTTGTTCATCAGAATCATTCTGAAGAAACAAAAAAGGAGCAGCATCATTGTTTGGTGACTAAGTATATACATTACGGTTTGACTGATATGGTACTGTCAAAAGTTGGCACCATCTGGTAGAAGAAGGCAAAGACTTACAGATACTTGCTGTTTTTATGTAAATTACCTACAAAGGTTTATTTATATTAAAATGGGAATACATGCTCCCTTGAGATACATAAATATAGAAATTGCTTCTGGGGCCAGCATTAAGACAGTGTAACGTTAAACATATACTAACCCGGTTTTTGTGTCATTTGGTATTAAAAGCTTAAAAACTGTAAACATCATGTCATTAGACAACAACGGATTCAAATGAAAGGTAATTGTTATTCTGTAGTATTTAAAACATGTATAAGACTCTAAATAAACTAAATAAATAAATGAAAAACGACAGTGTTGCTTATTGATTTTTTTTATATTTATATGTTTGTGTTTTATTGTAGATTCATACATGTTATTGATATTTTTTCTGAATAAGTTATAGTCAAAACTTTCCCTGAATTTCAGCAACATTTTTCTATAGGTTGGGATGTTGCTGGAACCATGGGATGATTTGAGGAAAACTGATACTTCTAAACCCATTCTGACACAGTGTTGGTCGGAAAATTTGCATTGCATTGCTATTAAATAAATTACGTTAGGAGATGAAGAACAGTTCAGCATTAAGAATTAGAACTACCACCCTTGATATAAAGCGTACTGAAGTGTGGGGAAGTGCCCTTTATATCAAGGGTGGTAATACTTATTAATGCTTAACTGTTCTTCATTTCCTAATGTAATTTATTTGGTAGCAAGGCATGTTTGTATGATTTATATGAATTTCATGCTGCTTTTTTTCGCACAGAATTAGTCAACATCCTTATATTTTCCACAAAACCGTAAGATTTTAATTTCTCAATGTATATATCTCTAATTCATCCCATGGTGCAATCAAAGATTATTCTTTTTTCCGTTTCAGGCAGGTTAATACATAGGCAGTTACTGTGGAACATTAATCCCCTTTTTATAATTCTAATTGCATACATCATGTTAGTAATCTTATCTATTGTTTTGTCTGCACTGGAACATTTGACCTTGTTTATTTAACTACTTTATACTGTATTTTCGTTATTCTGGGATAACACTTTCTTAGTTTGAACAGATAACAGTTCAGAAAAATTTACAGGTTGAAACCCGTACGGGAATCGAATCCACGACCCTCTGAGTTAGGCACCGAATCGCCAGCAGTAAATGCAGGCCACCTAGATCACTCAGCCACCCGGTCTTCTACTTTATACTGGTATATAGCTTTCAACCTATCCTCTTTTTAGTCAATTTACACCTGATGACGATACAGGCATATGTATCGAAACGTTGTGTTCAATCACAAAGCAAGAAGTGGTTATCCAGGAATGGTATAGTTATGCTACCCCACTTCTAAATGTCGTTCAAAACTTATAAGTAGTATAATATTCCTGTTCAGTTTCTTATTTCACTATGTCCGTGTTTGCTGTTGTGCAGGAGTCACTGTAGTCATCCAGCCTATATGTCAAACTGAAGTGAACAGCTGTCACTCAAGCACTGTAGTCAGGAAGGTGTCAAGATCAGAGAGAAGCAAGTAAAGTTTTATATCGCTTTTATTTGTGACGAAAATCCTGATATTTTATTGGTATATAAATAATTGTATTACGTTCTTCGAACGGTGTACGGTATTTTATGACCGTCCGACTAGCTCGTACACCACGAAGCTACAAAAAAGGACCTCCAAAACGATGTTTCTGATATTTTATTGTATTTAATTCAGCGATTGTAGAACGGATATGTTTCCAACTATGTTTGTTTGAACGGAAAATCGATTTCTACAGGAAAGTTTATTAAAACTAGAACAGCCAATCACCTCTATATATATTGTAATGAAAAGCGAACCGCGATCTAGTTCTGTTCAATATTCCTCATGTAACAATAGTTATATAAAGCTTTATATCTACATATAAAGCAAGGAATAGCGAACCGCGTGCTAATTCTACAGAATGTTTATCTTAAACATATATCTACTTATTGCACAGCGCCGAGTGTCAAACCGCGATCTTTATATTCGAGAGTATCATTTTAATCTAAAACAAATCTATGTTTATATACACAGCGAAAATAAATAGCTTTTCAATACAGCAAGCAAAACCAATTGTGAGTAACGTTAGGCCTACCGCGTCTGGTTCTGCCCAATAGCGTGTTTGTATATAGCATATACCTTGTTAGGCCTACCGCGTCTGGTTCTGCCCAATAGCGTGTTTGTATATTGCAGATACCTTGCAATGACACAGCGAACAAAAGTTCTGTTAAATAGAGTTTTCATCTCACATTAATATCCATCTAATCAGGTTCGTTCGAATGGGGCTACCCTTGTAAAATATCCGTTAAGGACTTTGCAATAAATTGCGAATCGCGGTCTGGTTACAATTTATATTTAAGACACAGCAACGACAAGCGTAACACGAGTAGTAGGTGAGCCCGCATAGGGTGTAAGACTCGATACCGATCGATTGTTGAAATATTAGGGCTCTGGCGGGAGTACGGACATTTGGGAGTTGTATGCGACCGACATAGGTACAGAGTCAGAGCGCGCTTAGCTGGGATTGGGGTCGCCCACTGGGTGTGAAGTGTGACAGTGTTGAAGGGCCAAGAACCTGATATTATAGAACTGATTCTTAAAAGACCTTTAACGTTTATATGGGATACCTTTGATGACTCCGGGTTATGTATATTGGAGACCCATTAAGTTAGATTAGAGATAAATTATCAGATAGACAAAAAACATGTCTTAAAGGCAGTGAATCTAATAATAGTAGTATTAATGCTGGAATTCCACAGGGCTCCATTCTCGGTCCACTACGTTTTCCTCTTTTTTTTATAAATGACAAAAATGTGGGCATTGAAATCACTATCAACATTTTCGCTGATGACACATCTTTGTCAGAAGAAATATACTATTTAACACTTTCAGAAAAACTGAATCGTGATCTGGATTGTCTAGTACAGTGGGCGAATCACAGGCTCTTTTCTTTCAATGCAAACAAAACAGTCTATTTGTAAATGTAAATTTGCATCCAACATTATTCTTGAATGATACTTTAGGTTAAGAGACGTCAGTCACACAAACATCTCTGCATCACTTTTCAAGCTGATGGGGAGACTATTTCCCAATAGTTGAAAATAAATTGTTATAAATGTAATCTATAACCTTTAATTCGATAGGATGTTATCGATTAAATTGCTTGTTTCAACGCGGATGGATAAGTAGGTTATCACTCTTGCCATGCAACTCATTTCCTCTTATTGTCGCAGTTGTTGATCTGCAACAGATGGCTATAAGAGCATGGCTTGGATGGAAGAAAATGAAGAAGATAGTGATGATGGTGATGATGATGAGGTCGATGATGATGAAGAAGAAAACTTCCAGCCTGAGATCGACAACCAATCGGAGTCTTCTGGTTCAAGCCAAGCCGATATGCTAGCAAAGATGGCAACGACCAGTCAGTCTGGAAAAAATAGTCAGCAGCGTTCTCTAAAGTCTTAAATATAAAATTCTTGAAGCAGCAGGCGGTCAATTTGATAACGCTTTCTTACAAACAGCTTAAGAAAACATCTTACCGGACATTCGCAAGTCGATTCGCGACAAATATATCCATCTGAACAAATAATTGGATCCATTTGAAACTGGATCCTATACCCTTACATATCATGAAAAATAAAGCGATCTATGGTAGAGATGGTCGACTTTCCTTCGGAAGAAACTTTAGGTAACGCTGTACGGATAAGAAAGGATCTTTTCGATCAAGTTTTATATTCAGAATACCCCATCCAGTTAACCGAAAACGAAGACCAGTAAACTCCCGTTACTCGGACAATACCGTAATATTACGCGGATTAGGGTCAATTCTGTTTACTTGTTGCTCTTACTTGTCGTTTTATATTTTATCATATGCAATTCCCAGATGATTTGACCAGCATCCTAAGTGTGCAATATAACGGACACATTGATATGTTTGTCTTTGATTGTCAGTTGATTAACAGTAGTAATATAAATAAATCTGTCTTTAAGAAAATTCCGAATTGTTGCACACTCGCGCGTATATCATTTGAATTTTTGATCCCGGATGCACATATAAATACGTTGGTTTTCCTTTATAATTCAGCCTTGGGTTGATATCAATATTTATGGAAAAGGAAAACAATAAAGAGTCAGTCCAAATGGAACATTGTACCAAAGAATGAAATGAACTAAAATAATTGCGTTCACATATACCCTTGTTTGTCTGCGTCGACATCTGTGACATCCCCCTTGTGCAGGTATCCAGAGAATCCCACACAACTAGATTCTGGGATGAAAATTCCCACTCTCGACAAAAAGGAAAAATCGCCTCAACTTCGCTGAATTCCAATATAATATATTCTACGCCGAATTTTCTGTTGTGAAACTAACAAAAACATGACATTTGTATAACAATTTACTGCGTAGTGATATGAAAACGTTAATCGGTTAACATGAGTAATGCGCAAAGGGCGTATAGTCCCGTCATTAAGGTACTTCAATTTAGCGTTTGAATACGCGATGATAAGAATAAACTGTATGTAAGACAGAAAATGACAATAATTATGAAGAATTTAAACTATTGCGAACGGAAACTCAGAAACCGATAAGTATTCAAACGAGTACACAAAGCAATGTTAGATATGTTAGTGCCATTCCCAAATGCCTCCCACAAATTACTATTCTATTTGGCGATATTGGGGGTCAGTGTTCATATATTCTTAATTGACACAAATCGCTTTGATGCGTAATTTGATGTTGGTCCATACACTTATAATATTTAAACTGTTACCGGATGAATATTGTAGTCATTGTCCGTGTTCAAGTATGTACATTGTATCATTCATTATCCTCACCTGTCATTTCTGCATCAAATGGTTGTAAAGGGTGTAGTGAGAACAGGTCCGATTCAAGAATGGAGTAGGAAACAGTTGAAAGTTCCACATCATATTTTACCAAAGTTCGCAAATAATGACGACGTATTATTCACTGCATGAAATCAGGCAAAGTAAGCAGGAACATAATCAGGAAAAGGCAGAGTATAAGTTGTTATGGCAAATAATAGTTCTAAACAAAAGTTAGGGCTGGCCGCACCGTCATAGAATTGGTAGTGGAAATTGCTTTCTCCAAACCAGCTTGGCAAGTTTAGTTAGTGTTCTGTATCTTAAATACTTGGTGAGAGAGCCAGTGCAAATAAGTCCACAATCTGGATATAAAACTTATTTATACACAAGGCAAGCCCAAACTAATCGATAAATCACATTTATGGTGTCATGAATCATGAAATAAAGTGAAGAATATTCTAATTAAGCATCCACAATATAATAAACATCACATCATTTATTTAAAGTTTCAAGTCAAATTGAAGTTGTTTTGCATAAAACTAAAGATTTAGAATCATTTCGAGTTTTACAGTCAATCATTATAAACAAAGTCTCATGAACCTTTCACGACAAAAGGATAGACACTGTAAGTATCAAGTACAGGTTTAGTGAATGAGTGGGTATTTGTGAGCATTTAAATGTGAGCGGCATTTATTACAAACACATTCTAACGACAAGGATGCATAATATAAAGTGATATTGGGAGATCCATACAAACATTGTTTTGGAAACGGTTCTATGTGGTCTAAATACCCACACTCATCTGATGTGTACGCCCCTTTTAAAAAGTGAAACACAAACTATATGGCTAGCTAGTGTATGTCAATTTATTACAAGTAAACCTACAGTTAAGTGTCTCTATCCATGCGCAGACCTCTAGACACTTGTACAACATGTTGTTATTGACACGGAAACTAACGGGTGCAATGTTACAAAACACTGACTATATGAACGCTTTTATTAGTTTGCATTTCATATTTACACACATACACTTGCAGGGCAACGTTGTATTATTATGTCCTATGTTAGAGGCAGCCAGAAGTTATATGACATATAAGATAAACAGTTATAGGGGAGGGGCGAGGCATTTGTCTTGAAGACTATTTCTATTTCCAAATTGGGATAGAGCTGCAATAGAGTTTGTGTGTGTGGGGTGGGAAGGGGGGGGGGGGGTAATGTATGAGGAAAATGCCCTATGGGAGAGACGCGCAGAGGTCAAATGTCGGAGGAATCTTCCTAGAGTGGTAAATGACGTGGTATTTAATCTCATAGGGAGGATATATGTATCCAGGAAGGGGGGGGGGGGGGGGGGGGAAAAATTTCTGGGGTGTGACAAATATACACA
>JAQQZZ010071968.1:0-21505 GCA_030265115.1 Mopalia vespertina | reverse complement strand
GTCACAATTACAGGTATTACTTTAAAAGTAAGTTCAGGCAATTGGCAAAAATATCAAATTTAGTATTTTGACTTAAGGTTTTATTGTCCTTTGGTACATGTATTTTGGTACAATAGACAATCATGTCTTTATGAAATTATAATTACTTTTCATTATTAAACGACATAATTATACTGTACAAAAAATTATTTCAAGACAAAACTTCACTAACTGGATAGGAACATCTCAAATTAATATTTCAGAATTAAAATGTCTTCAACCATTTATATATGACATTTAGCTTAAGTGTACAAATCCACAAATTCCTTAGGAAGACAGAAACTTATGATTATAAACAGTGGTTTTATAAAAGTAATGAGTTAATGGTTTAAAAGTCTCAAATAAAGAACAATGTAACATTTAAATAGCAAAGCACAGTGTTCCTGCTGTGGCAATTTAGATAAGGTAGAATGGGAGCTGTCAAGAGACGGGTTGATAAACCAATTGTGACGTAACCCAGCACCCAAGATTACCCACTGGACAATAGAGATACCCGATTGGTTGACACACACTTCAAACAAAAGCTTTGACAGGCTGACAATGGCTAGCACAGAAGTCACTTTGGCGGCTGTAATGTTAAAGGGATTTTATGATATGGATAATTGATAACTGAGAGGTCGGGCTGACGGCAGTGAAATCAAGCAAATCAGCGGAGGACGTTTATTCTTCACGCTAACTGACGGACAGGCGACCAGACAATGGGCGAATAACTCGATGATTAAAGGGCAACAGCAAGAACGCAGGGTCCGTAACTGCTACTGTGTGTTACTGTTAACCAATCCGCCATAACACAGTGCTTGAGAAAAACATATTTAACAGTGATTTCCATAAGCATGATGTCCTCATTGTTCCGGCATCATGTTGACGCAAATAGCCACACTTGTACATAAAAATAACAGTATGGGGTTTCCATTTAACTGAGCGTCAGTACACACATTCCTCGATTAATTGTTCTTTAGACGGAGCAGTAGTTGCGTCTTGCTGTGCAATTATCAAAACATTAAATCATGAAAATCTAACTAAAGGTGTGTTATGCCGATGTGGCGTCTAAAAAGTTTTTAAATACACCCCTGGAAAGAAAAAATGCACAAATGTTGTGTAGGTGAAATGATCAGAGTTCACTGATAACAAACAGAACAACCGGATAATCTGTTATAGCTGACTTAACAAAAACCCTTAATGATATAATAACCGTATTTAGCAGCAGAACTACTTCCTACATGAATTACCATCTCGTATCGTGATAAGCCCTATGGCTAAATCCAGGATACACATCAATACAACAACTACGACAACCCCTAATTATAGGTGACACATGTAACTACACAGACTGCTCTACTGGACAATTACTTTAACCAGGCTGGGGGCAAAGAAAACACAACTATTACTGGTCGATATCGCTCAACAAAACACACTTTTTGAAGGGGCATTTTGGTGAATCATTAAGTTTGAATTTTCCAACACAGTTAACAATTGAAATCAGGAATCTGCAATTCCAAAATGTCAAACCTCAAGACATTCTTCAGATTGTACAAAAAAGATTCTGTTGCAGTCTCATTATGGTGAGATATAGAATGTGGAGTTCAAATTAATTTGCTTGCTTTATTTTAAATACATTTATTTATTTTATTATATTGATGTTTAACTTTGTACTCAAGGTCATTAGACTTACATGCTTATGTGAACACATTGTTTGAATTTGAGTAGAACACAAACTACATGTAGTAAACAATATGGCACAATGAATTTATTTTTTATTTTTTTACATTATGCAAATGGATGAACATTTGAAGTGAGATTGTGTTCTAAATAATAGAATTATTATGAATATTGATCAAACTTGATCAGGTTATGGTTTCTAATGATGTATTAATATTTGGGATGTCACTGATATGCTCGAATGGGCTCACTCAGGAGGTCAGGGGTCAAGCAAACCTACTCAGTGTGAAATGAATACCTGGGATAATGATTTCTGAATTTAACATGGAGATTAGTCTGCCGTTGATTAACTACTGCGCTATTGTTTCTCCGTCACATCACTGTCATTATAAACTACGCAGATCAAGCAGTGCTTAGCGCACCATTTTTTAACGCATGCATCAATTTCCTCTCATTTTTCTCTCCGGAAACCAGTATTTATGTCAACCATTCTCTTCAATCAATTAACTTGGGGAATTTTTTTAACGGAATGAGAATCTTTTGAGTTGCCTATTTAAAGTAGAAAAGCCTCTGGATAACCATCTGGGTGTCATGTTTCACAACGTCTATTCGGGCAATCACAAATAGCAGGATTTCATTACAATAGTTGATATTGTTTTATTTTGATGATAACCGGGCGTTTATCAAAGCAATCAACCTTACCTCTGTTAATAAACTGGTAGCGAGAACTAAAGCTCAATCAATAAATGCTAAGTCATTTTCATCTGTAATAACTTACAGTATCACAAAAACTTGTAACTTTTGGGAATTAAATTATATATAGAATAGTGGTACATAAAGAATGGCCGAGTGGTAGTGGGAGGGACTTGTTGCCATGGTGCTAACTTGGCTAACAGCAAAAGCAACTATATTTGTTTATAATGTTTCACAATGCAAATTTCCCAGCAAGTGATAATCCACTGATTGGCTAATATATCTTCATGGTCTCTTGCCTGCTTTGTCAATCTTTGAGCAGTCACACAGTCAGTTGTGTTGATTAACTTAAAGTACGATGTTAAATCACAACTAAAACACAAGTCGAATATTAACTCATAGGTGAAAGTTTTTATTCAATAATAAAGTCACTGTGTTATACTTTCCTTTTCTTTATTTTATCAACTAAAATGCTATCAAAGCTATCAGAAGCTGATCTGTTTGTGGCATCTTAGTATTAAGTCTTGTTATTGCCCTGTCTTGCGATTGTCCTGTGTTGTGATTGTCCTGTCTTGTGATTGTCCTGTCTTGTGAGTTCTGTCTGGTTATTGCCCTGTCTTGTAATTGTCCGGTCACGTGATATCCCTGTCTTGTGATTGTCCTGTCTTGTGATTTCTCTGTCTTGTGATTATCCTGTCTTGTGATTTCCCTGTCTTGTGATTATCCTGTCTTGTGATTTCCCTGTCTTGTGATTGCCCTGTCTTGTGATTGCCCTGTCTTGTGATTTCCCTGTCTTGTTATTGCCCTGTCCTGTCTTTGTTTGTTGACATCCAATCAAACAAAATGTTGTAAATCAAAAAATTGTTGGAAGGGTTGGAAATAGATGGACATCATTTAATACAAGACCCTCTGTGTTATGACACACATTCCAATGTCTAAGAGAGCCAAAAAATGTACATGAAACAATTTAAAATGTCAAAAAATGTATTTTAGAAAAAAGAGAACTACCTCTTTTATCTCACCTACATGTATAAATAGTAAAAGACAGTTTAAATAACTCACAGATCTTTGGTTGACATTGACTCCCTGTTTACTGCCAGCTATCAGCTTCACCACTTCAGGTTTTCCATGTTTAGCTGCCCAGTGTAATGCCGTCTACATAAAAACAAAAACAATTTTCAATGGATATTCCTTATGGTCAGGTAAATTACTTTGAACTAAAACAATAGCACCGTCTAAGAGGCATTAAAAATAATACTTGTTTGAGGGATGTAAGTGTTTCTGAAGATTAGGGCCCTCCACATGGACAGTGCTATTTTACCTCATTGGAGATACCTAGTATCAAGTCATGGTGCAGACCATAGAAATCCCACCTGTGTCCAGCTAATCTGGTGAATGTTGCCTTCAGGTACATGTACATGTAGGTTCTACAAGGTATGATCATTACCTGTGGGTTAGAGCTCCTCTGGTATGCACACATACCAACAGACTACCAGGTAAAGCTGAAAGGTGAGTGTCACAATGATAAGCATTAAGACAGTTGAACAGGCTGGTATATTATTTCGGTTTATTTAAACCATCTTCAGTATATCACCAATGTATCCATGTGTATCTTTTATTGGAGTCCTAAGTTTTCTCTACATGACAGTCATGGTGAGAATGGTTAGATTTATTGGGGTTTAATACTGTACTCAAGGGTTAGTTTGACTGGGGTTTAACATCGTACTCAAGGGTATTTCATTTATATGATCACAGATCTTCCTTTTCACACCGTTCCTTGCCTTGATATGGTGGAAACCTGGGATGGAACCTCGTAAAAACCACCCTGTGATTGTCGGTTTGTTTGATTGGGGTTTAACGTCGGAACCATATCATGTGTATCACTCATATACATGTACCTAAGCCCCAACCATGGGCTTTCATACTCAAGGGTATTTCATTTATATGATGAGAGTCCCCTCATGAGACTCCCTCATATACCCACGGTCAATAAAGGACAAGGAATCGTAAACAAATCAACTTGATGTTGCCTCCTAGTTCTTGGAGCATCAGGTGACATGAAATTATCTCTAAGCAATTTTAAAAAAATAAATTTAAAATAAAATGTTTTAAAATTAAAATGAACAATTTAATAGTGGGTATAATACATGTATATATCCTTTCAGATACGGAATTCTTGCTATGACCACAGTACAGTCAACAAGGGGAGCTTGTAATTCAAGAAACCACAAAATCTCTAATTGTTTTAAGTTTAAAGTCATTTTGGTAAACCAGAGTGTCAGAAGACCATATACTGTTTCTGCCACAGTCAGATCTTAAGGAAACCCTATCTGGGTGTAAAGTACTTGGTGGCTGACTTGTGGCAGGAGTTCACACCTGTTATTGAGGTACACGTAATAAGCTGTACAGGTAAGAGAAATGCTGGCCGTTAGTTAGACCATGCTGTCTCAAGCTAATCAGTACTACCCATTAAAGATGCAACAACAACATCATGTTAAACTTTAATGTGAGCTCTAGCAGGTAATCTGTCTGCAAGCGGCCGTCACACACGGGAGTGTCTCTCAACAAAACTGCCGCTGGTTTCGTGTTAGAAATCACTCTCTAGACAATACCTCCACAATTAATTAAACAAGTCAATCTCAACACCTGACAAACAAAGCTGTTTGAACTGAACACAACGTAATTAGAAGTTAGAACTATACACTAAATGACCACTACCTTATCACAAATAACAACAATTTATAATACAGGATACATACTGTAAAAAGCCTGATAAATAGGAGAAATAAAAAAGAGAATGAAGCAAGAATTTCTGAAAGTGAAGTAACACCTGTATGTCAACCATATGTCACCATGTTTAAAAGAAGAATGAAATAATGATGAGGCAGACAGGTAGCAAGAGGCCGACACGCGATCATTACAGTACATAAAACTCACTCAGCAAAATGAGCACAGATAATTACAAAAAGCCACGATATTTGTCCCATAAAATATTAATAGTTTTTATGTGTAATAAACATGACAGGCCTCAAAGGGATTTTCCTCACACTGATATAACAAAACAGTTTGTGCTGTGTTTTATGATTAACAGCTGCAAAACCGCTTCATACAATCCTCATTATATAGATTTCGATTGGCAGAAAAACTATTCTCGTCATTGGTCAGTTTATATTATAAAGATTTTCTCATAGTTTTTCAGCAATTTTTGGCCGAAGAGAAAATTAAGCCTTTTAAAGAAGTGCCAAAGTTAAATTACTCCTTCACCATCTAAATAATGACTACATCATTATGCAAAGCTGTAGCAATAATATAACCAGTCGTCTGTGTACCCTTAATAGGTTGATACACAACCAGCTTGTTTGGGTTTATCACCATACTTAAGGTGGTTTTAGTGCAGGAAAAAAAGGTAACAGACAATCACACCACTCAACACAAGCTGCAAAGTGGCACATTTACAGCACAAGGTAACCACAATACATCGGCTTAGTGTTGACCTTTAACCCCTGGAGCACCAGAACACAGGACGCTTCCACTGACTACCCGCTTATGGAGGACATATCACATGTTGATTAAAAGGAGGAGGAAAGGGGAGTGAATTGAGACTTGATTAATGATGAGTGGAAGAGGTAAGGTTGAGTTGTGATTTCTCCTGGGGGTGGTGGTCTTGTGACTGAACTCTGATTGCTCATACCCTTCCACTAATAAAACAGCTTAATAATGATAAAAACAATCACTCTTGTTTACAGAATAATTATAATAATAATGGTTAAAACATAAAGTTGTTCTGGAATTATTCTATATGTGTATTCTTCTATTCACAGTTCAACAATTAAAAAGACAACTGGATAAAATATTCCACATAATATTTATAAAGCTACAGAGAGAAACAATAGATGCATGTCCGCTAAGGGATTCAAAACTGGGATATTTTAGATAAAAAGAACAAAAATACAACCATAAAAACTGCCTTATATTAGAAGTTTGTAGGTGCCATACAAAGCCTGACCCCGATCCCCAACCAAGTGCATGTAGAGCCCAACAATCTCTCCTTAAGCACACTGCTCAGAATCTATCTTGGTTATTACATCAGGGCTTCACGTCCTCACCTACAGCTCATCTAATTTACATTTTAGGTACTCTGTTTTCAACTCTTGCTGATTGTTCAATTTAATATAAAAGCTAAATGTAAATCACCTCCCAACATGTACTTTATAAAAATGCTCTCTTTAAACCCAGTAGTTGAGTTATTTGTAGCTCTCCTGGAGTCATGTTGATTTTAGACATGAATCCTCGTTACAAGCTGTGTTAGTATAACAGTTATCTTTGTCACAGAGCTTCAATAGTTGTTATTGTTATTAGGCAAACAGTGAGCTCCTGTGGTATGGTTTTGATAGCAAGATAAGGTTGAATATTAAAAGCAATTGGACATGCCTTTATTGGCAGAGATTCTGCGTTGATCAAGTCGATAGGCTCTCATGTCTGCTTCACACACAACAATGAGATGTATTTTTGATGAAGACGAAATTGACAAGATAAGCCTGAGTATGCCCTCCATTGCATTCAATTATTCACATACTCTGGCTGTTATTTAATTGTAGCCAGAGCCTGTTATTGGTACTGTATCGCAGACTTCTGAACAGTGATTACCACCATGGCTTATTCTCATTGGTACATACAGAGGTACAGCTGAACAGCCAAGCAATGTTATTGGTATAAAGCAAGAGGCAGCTTTACATGGTGAACTGTAAACTGATTAGTTAGTCATTATTTACTGGTGAATTTGGACAGGAACTGGCAGATGGTCCGATGGGAGCTTAATGTTGCCCTGGTGCTCACAGCTACATGTAAGTGGCAACACAAAGCCAATCTTTTTGTGATGTTTTTATGTTTTGTCTTGTGATTGTCCTGTCTTGTCTTTGTTTGTTGCCGGTGACCTCCAGAGTGGTTTCTTTCACCGAATGGGTTGTCACGTTTGTCTTCATGATGAGTTAAATTACCTTAATTATGGCGTTAAACCAAAATCAAGCAAACTATGGACAAAAATGGATACTTATATGTCACAGAGGTAGCTTCTTGGACATAAATAAAACCAAATTACATAAAAATCCCTTTAATAACAAAACTGGAAATCAAATCTAAGTTTGATTACTTAAAATTATCCATTAATTCAATATCTTTTTTTGTTAATTTAGATCAAATTATCTTCAGTCTGTGATCGTCGATGAAAGTTGGTGTTAACTTTTATCCATAAACCAGACAGTTAATGATTGGAATGGACTTAAAATTTAGTTTGATCTTGAAACTATGCTCAGAAAATCTAGTTTTGGGTCATATGGACAGCAGTTTTGAAAACAGGAGTTTTCTAGGTATTTACAGCTATACGATAATAAAAGACAGACAAAAAAAGGAGCAGCTTCTCAGAGAGTTCCACATAAAAACATGAAGATGCTGTTTGAATTCTGATTTGATCGAAATTGGTCATTTATTCACCTGTTATGTTTAAATATTAAAGCCCATCAGGAATGAAAGTACTATAAAGGGCTTGATAAAAGTTAACAAACAGCAGCCAATTGGCATCGTGTTTGTTTCCAAATCCAAATTACAGGAAAATGTAACTGTAGAGCTTTCAATTACACGGTGGCGTAACCTGGATGGACAAAAGAAAGCAGATTGATACACATGTAGCGCCTTGTCAGCTGAACTTCCTGTTTGTATGATGGCGTATAAATGGTGTGTAGTACAAACCAACGTAACTTGTCAGAGGAATCATCAGTAAATCAGGAGATGTCAACCACTAACAAAACAATGGTTACAGTTGGCTGAGCTTCCAGATGGAATTCTCTCCTCACTGATAAGCGAAACAGCTTTTAACATTAACTTATTCCCCAACCATACAATGCTAACAACTGTATTTCAGTCATAATCTCAATGTCCATTTTCCCAACTGATATCAATTATAGAATCATGTAACATTATGTTACATTCTTTATATCTGTTCAATATCATTTCTTATTTGCCAGTGATAATTTGATGAATTGGGATTGCTTCTTTGTTTGTTAATCATCCAACTCATGATATATCAAACAGAAGCTGTCCATACATTAACATTAAACTGTTATTATAAATAAAACCCTTTGGCTAAAGCAATGCCCTCTAGAGGCACAACTTGGAAACACTTCGCATTAATATGGTTGTGTTATAATTAGTATGGCTATTTACTGGGGAAATACACCAATATTATATAAGCGAAATACCCTTGAACAAGGGGTTAAATAACAAATAATCAGTCAGTCAGACCTTCATAAACTAATGTAGGCAGTTATCTAAATCAGCAATGTGAAAGAACCCTCCTAGGTATTAGCGGCACAAGACAAATAAAATACACGTACACGTAGTACATAAGTTTGTTAGTTTGATTGGGGTTTAAAGCTGCTCTTAAGGTCATTTCACCCATATGACATCATGCTAGCCCAACGGGGGAAGGAAACCACCCTCAACACCACCGGCAACAAAGACAAGACAGGACCATTACAAGACGTTATACAAAACGTCCCAAACAGCTGGACCATACGTTGCCCCTGAGCCCTGAGAGCACAATGGCCAGCAGGACTCTGCTTCCAACCAACCGCTAATACAATAAGATGAACTATAGAATTCAGATCATGTTGCCTCCTTGCTCAGGAAGCACAGGGCAACCTCCTGCCAACCACTCGCACTTTAATACAAGAAATTTTGAAAAGATTCAAATAGAAGTCACTTTAAAAAGTTTCAGAACAAAAGCTGGAAATAATCTTGTAGAAATCTGTCCAAAATTAATATTTTAATTAATTTGAAAAGTGCATGCTGACTGAGAGGCTAAGATAAAACCTCTATTCAAATTGAGACTGAAGATCTAAGTGGACTATGTGTAGAGAATGGAGAATAATACCCCGTCAATGACAATACAAACATATTAATCAGAGCGTTTTATCCTAACTATGATGTATGCAAAAATGTCATGAAATTTCAACAGCAAAACTAACAAATGGTTTTACTGCGCGGCTAATTTAATTCAAATACATAAATCTTTGTAATGTTGTTAAAGATACCGTAACAAAAACTGTTAGGATGACAAGGCGTTAAACACTGCAGCCTCAATTGAATGTTACACCATTGAAATGGCCAGCTATTGTTGGAAGGAACAGGGACTGTTTTAAGAAATAAGACAGATGTAGAGGAAGTTTAAAGAGGTGCTCGAGTAAAAAGACAAATTTAATCAGTTTGTTTTGGAGCTGACTTTAGAGCACAATAGCTGGAAAGGTTTGTGCCGGTTAGCCTGAATAATAATGTTTTGGAGGTCAAATGATCGAGGGAAGGAACGGGCGCGGGTTGTGAAGACGAGATGAGAGCCGTGTCAATAAACTGTTTTCACGTCTCAAGGGAGCCATTGGTCGAGGGAAGAGAATCAGCATCGCTCCCCCTCTGTTCATTACAACACTACCTCAATCTCCTCCAGTCTAATCACACACTGCTTCTCTGTTTAATACCTTATTTCCCAACCCATTCCCCCTCATCACAACCACTGATTAATATTCTGGTTACCTCTCAGTTACACCAATGCTTACAGAACCAACAACACTAAAACACATGCAAACAAGAAGATCCTCAGCACAATACCAATTCATACTAATCTACTGAATTCACTTCCTGACAAATAAATCAAAATCCATCAATTATTTAGTACTGTTAGCAACATCCCTTCCAATTCTGATCACAATATAAACTTTGACATTGTGTATAACCTGGACAGGTTTCAAGCATAGATATGGGGTGTTATACTGCTACACACAGGACAATCGGAGTCTCTTTTATTGTAGAGACTTCTCTTGCTATTTTTAGTAATTTTCTTTTCAACGCTTCAGAATTTAGACATCTACCAAAATGGACAGTAACATATCGATTACAAATTTAAGTCAAATTTTTGCACACACATAAAAAAATTGTGTGTATACAAGACAGAGAGCTATGGGAAAATGTTATTTGTTAATTACAGATATCATTTGGAGAGATGGAGACATTTTGGGGCACCTTAGTAAATCACAAGAAAATAACAGTAATGTAACAGCTAGAGGTCAGTTATTATGAGTGTGAACAGGGCATTACTTACACCACATTTACATAATACATGCAGGCAATCATATACAATACACTGGGTGTCCGTCAAATCCTACAGAAATCTGATTACCCTGACTTTGACATGTTAAGTGCCATATTGTAGGCCTGTCTTGATCTCTTCCGGACAGTCGCTTAAACAACGGTGCAAAAACAGGAAATGAGGGAAGGATAATCAAAAGTTTCCGCTGTAGTACCATGTTTATACCCGTTCACAATGGCTCTCACCACTTTGCTTTGTCCCTTTCACATATAGCTTTTATTTGGTGTGTAACAAAGCTGTATTGGATTAAGTTTCCGGAGAGTGTTCGATCGGCCACAAGACCTGATCACAGTACAATACTAAACTGTCTACCATATACAGGAGTTCTATAATTCATTCAAAACATACAGCTATCAAACTAGAATTAGTTAGTGGTCATATACAAGTAGATATTTTCTATCCCCAACTGCCAGTCTATCGTGAAAACATACAGTTATCAAGTAGAATTGGTTAGTGGTCCCATACAGGTAGATATTTTCTATCCCCAATCACCAATCTAATGTAAAAACAATGGATATCAACTAAAATTGGTTAGCGGTCAAATACAGGTAGATAAATGCAATCCCCAACCACCAAAGAATTGTCAAAACATTCATATATATACAATCATACAATGTTGCATGTATAATGTAGTTTTACAGTTTTAATTTTTTGCCTTGTGAAAAATGTTTAAAAAGAATGGAAGTGTGTTAAGAAGACTCTCCAGAGAAATCACTGATGTAATATTTCTGAGAAATATTACATTTTTGTTGGGGTTTTCTCAAAATTATTTTAATTGTTTTCAAGGAGGGTAAGACATAAACACGAACATGTACCATCAAAAGAATTTACCTATTGAATGCATAATGTCATTTTTGAATGGAAATGACCCCAGGTAAGACCAGATGAAATTATCATACCACTATAAACTCAGATGTTAACAATATAGCTTAAAACAATATTCTATTTCTCTACAATAATAATAACATAAATACATATACTTACATACTACACAGGTAAATGTCCAGACAGCCACCATTGTAATATGGAAAGAGAGAAGAGTACAAATTAATTTAATTTATAGCAATAATAAACATGGACATAGCTTGTGTAAGAAATAACACAAATTATCGATATCTTTTAGAATAAAACTATTATATAAATTTGGCCACAAATGTCAAATATAAGGTAAAACTAATTCACTTTATACATTGAAGAAAATTTGCTATTTTAGAAAACAGGAATACTGTTGAGGCTTAGGACATAGCAGTATATGTCAATTCTGTCAAATTTAACATTTCTAAGAGATTGTATTCAACAAAATAAAATTTGATATCAAGGTGTATTGCTAATTATTTTCAGGCACATTTTGACTACCGGTACTGTTTAACCTGTTTGAGTTATAGGTTTTTAGAGAAATAGTTTCCACATTGTTGTCAGTAAAAGTCCTGATATCTGTAATGAATAACTTGAGCCCCACCTGTTCTCAGACACTCTAATGTTTACTAACAAGGAGAACACCTTAATTACTATCATCTGTTGAAACATCAACACTTCGCCAAAAAAAAAAAAAAAAGTTGCTTTTTGTTGTAAATAGGTATGTCAGTACATTTTCTAATTTCCTGGCACAAATACATTTTGTAAGAAATATTTGGCTTTTCCACTGTACAGCCCTGGAGCATGTGATTGATTTGTGGAATACAAATAAACCTGTAAGATCTTCAAAGAAACATTATTTGAAGAGTACAATCTCCTTTAGGGCAGGTTTGAAAAATGTGCAGGGAAATGTAAAACTTTGAACAAAAATGAAATTATTAATTATAATAAACATGTCACACGATAGAAAATTGACAAATAATAATTTTGTCAATGAAAATAATGATACCCAAAAGTATTTATTTATATCATGCAATCTAGTCATGTACCTTCCACTGGGCTTGTCTGAATTATTACATTGATTAAAATGTACAGCTAACCTAATAAACTGTTATTTAAAAACATGTTTGTGTAAATTTGATTGGCACATTGGGATTACCATAGACTATTTTCATACAAGTTCTAAAAGATGGTCCAATGTACTCTTTTCTTGTCAGAAAAAAAGAAAGATTGATATTCTTCTGTCTTCAAGATAAAATGCTATTTATTTAATCAACTTACAATTTTAAACACTCAACCCACTCACTACATTGGCAAGCATGCTGTCTTCAAAGACAACACTTATTGTATTAATCCAGCTTCATGGTAAGGGAGACAACTGCATTTCTTAGCTAACACACTAACATTGGGCTTATCACAATCTCCCGTTGCAAATAGTCCATGTACACTGACATGGGTAATTTATAGAAAAGTGGGATTTCATGAAGGGAAATAGGTTTAAGGAAGACATTACAGAGCGAAGTTTGATTTCTGCCATCCCACAGTTTAACAACTATATTTACACTACTCAAACTACATTGTGTAATCATTCCTTAACCTCCCCCCTCCCTCACTCCAAAAAAGCAAAGAAATATGTGATTTATTACTAGTTAATTATTGATATTTTTTTTTAAATCACACATTCGAGTTCAAACTGATCCTGCAAGGAAACAAGCACGTTAGTCATCAAACTGATTTGTAAAAAAAAATCCTCTTTTTCATTTTTTTTCTAACTAACACGTGTAGTTAAATAGCTAAGAAAATCACTAATTGGGCTCTCTGCGTTCTGTTAAACATCAGAGGGAAATGTCAAAATCCCTAACAAACCAGGAGGAATATAGAGGTTTCTAGTTAAACAAACACACTAGCATGGCCAGCCTATACACTAACATACCCTCAACACTCCTAGAAAAACTTGTCAAAGTGGGGAAAATAACCCACCGTAGATTCTCAAAATTATTTCACTTGAAAAAGTTAATAACGTTCTTAATAATTATTTTGTATTCTTCAATTTCCATTAAACAAAGCTGTTGTAGTTCATTTCTTACCATTCAAATTTTTATTTCTCCAAATTTTTTGGTCAGAGTACCTTATTTGGTTTGATTCAAGTTTTGTTTTTTATGTCAGAATTCTTTATTTGGTTTGATTCAAGTTTTGTTTTTTGTCAGAATTCTTTATTTGGTTTGATTCAAGTTTTGTTTTTTGTCAGAATTCTTTATTTGGTTTGATTTGTGAATAAGAAAGAAAGTAAATGTGCAATAAAAAACACAATAAGTAATTATATCTACTTTTTTAAATTTAATATTTTTTTCTTGGATGGGCAGAAATATAATTGAAATATTTTGATTGTTGTTATGGTTCATTTTACTGTTAAAAATCTTGAAATGCCTAATATAAGGTTAATTGAGTAAATATGTGAAAAAGATCAAATTGTCATTTTTTTCACTTTTTTATTTGTATTATTATTATTACAAATTTTGGAAACCAGACTTCTGTACAGTCATATCAGATTTGGAATTCAGGTATAATTACAATTTTTCTGCATCACGAAAACAATATGTTGTGATTTTGTTCAAGTGACTCCCTCTCAAATGTATCGAGAGGACAGGAGTGAATTCTGCTGTATTAGTTACTTGTCCAACAACTGTTCATATATTTTAATACACTGTTCATCACGTCCACAGGTCATAGCGGAAACATCTCAAACACCTAGCCAACTTTGTCACCATTGCGTATCACCGTGTATTGATGATATCTCGCGTTAAGAAGTCCCCTTCAGAGGTGAGTTTGAGCTGGGGAACTGCTGTATGCTGGGACACATAACTAACTCCTTCAAAGCACACTTAGACATAAAGCATTAAATGTGAGTTCAATGAACAGTGATTGTGAAGTTTTCATTGGAGAGAGTCCTCACAGAACATATGGTGGCATTTCTCTCCAGATTTCCACTAGCCACTTTATAGCAGCTCATTATCTCTCTATTTATATGAGTAGTGAGAGGTTTAAGATAACGACTGGGTGATCTGTCACTTGACTCTCCTCACTCAGGTCTGTTTGTTTTCAACACCCCTGAATGGAGAGCTATTGCCATGACACCAAAGATAACAGCTTACAAAAAAGCATACATTACAAAATAATATTGTTTTTTGTTCCCAGTTCTTCAATATTTTACCAAAAAAAATGTTTTCTTGAAAATGTATGGAAACAAATTATTGCAATAGAGATTCAAAAAGTGGGCTAGTATGATCATGAACATTTTTTATTTATTTAATCTAATAATGTTTATAACTGCAGGTAATTCGAAGACCAATAGGATCAGACGGACAGACAAAGGAATTAATAAAGAAACAGACAAAAAAATAACAAATAATGTAATACTCACGCCCTGTCCATCAGACATAATATAACAGAAACAAGAATAAATTATTAACAAATGGATAAACCAAATTATCATAAATTGAAAACAAAAATAAAGTGAGAATAATTTTATATTAAACAATTATACATTTGAATGAATTTGACAGGATAACTAGGTTAAAATAGGGATGTGACAAGAAGGATATCATAAACCATCAAACTCTACACAAGTTGAATTATGATAGCGACAGCCCAGTTTAAAAGTTGTTCCCACTTATTGCTAGCTATATTAAATCAAACGGTAAGGCAACATCTATTTGAGTATTAAAATGTGGCGTGATTCCAGTGTGGAACCCTTGACCACTGGTTCAGGGGCTCATCTGGTTAGTAGCTGAGCTCTTACGGTTTTCAGTTAGAAAGATTCAAATTCTCCATTAGCTTAACAAGACAACAAATCTCTTTCTAATATAGTCAAACACTGCCTGTATATTTAGCAGAATAAAATCTATCGACCTGAAATTGATAGATAGAAGTGCTATTTACCATTAGGTATCAATTATCGTCCTCCAAATTAAAAGAATTTTATTTTAGATAATAAACAAATCAATTGCAAGCTTATAGATGTATACTTTTGAAATATTCAAAATATGGCTTTAAACAGCTGTCAAATAGTCTTTTTTTATCATCAAGAAATATATTTGTATGGGTTCTCGAGAAAATGACCTCTACCTATGCCTTAAAAATGACGCTTTATTTGAATGGGAAGTAACAGTAATCCAAAATTGATATAATGATTATTGAGGTAACTTTTCTCGCTGGATAACCTGGAGAAAAATAATTGCCAGATCTCTTCAATTATATATAAATATTAGGTAATAAATTTAAACAATAGCATATGCTGTTAGTCTTCAATGATCTACATGTACATATATTAATAAATTTAAACATATATGCAGACACCAAAGACTTCCAAAAATATTTTTTATTGAAGTTAGATGGTGGTAATGTGTCATTGAATTTGTTTGGGTGGTCGAGGCTAATGGGCGACTGGTCAGCAAACGATTAGACAGTGTGTCATTAAATAGTATAATGATATTCTTAATCTGTGCTGTGTAACTGAAAGCTGTACGTGCTAACTGCTACAATACTCTCACAATTATTGTCATTGCTGTCCATGGCAGTTTGACTTGTTCCCAATTGAGAAGTGTAGTTAAAGTATGTGTAGTGTTGATGGTTGATGTAACAGTGAGTATTGCTCCGTGTGTGCCTCCATTAGGAGGGGTGAAGACCCTGTAAAATCCTCCTCATTTTCATTCCAGTCACACACAGCCATTGTGAGAGACATCTGGTGGTAGAGCTTCAGCCAGTCACCATTCATCCACACCCAGTTATCAGCATTACAATGGGAGCCTAATACAGGGAGCCAGTAGTTGGACAATGGTTGTATGACGGGACATCAGTAGCCACCACCGAGCAGCCATTGTCCCAGTGTCTAACCTTGTTAAGACATCAAGTTAAAGTGAAGGCCTGCCCCACAATAGCTCCTATCTTAATACAGCTATAATAAAAGGCTATCAATTCTGGGATTTGCTTTGCCAGCTAAATGCTGCCCTTTAGAAATGCCCCTAAACAAACATGGCTTACTCTGTAGGCCCAACAAGGCATAATGCTACACTAACAATTTACTTAATTCAAAGCCACCACTTTCAATTTAAGCACGGAATGGATTTTAATACTGGTTTTGGTTAACTTCTTCATCAAAAATTGAACAAGGGCAGTTTTATTTTTTTATTTTCACAAAATGCTTTGATATTTTTTTTTAAATTTATAGAGTTTTGGGGGGAGGGGGTCCTAGAATAAGGTCTCTTATTAAGAAAAATAAAAAGCAGTAACAAAACAACAAAATTAATACTCACATTAGTTATGTCCTGTTCACCAAGACCACACAATGAAAAATAGATGAAAAACTATCAGCAAAATACCTCTTGATTAAACATTCAATAATGCAGAATTTGTATTTGAAAATATAAATAATAAAAAGTCTAAATTTGGAAAATATTGTCTATGTTCCATATCTAAAACACAATATCAATTAGATAGTTACATCTACATGTATTATAACACATTTTGACCCTTGCAATTTTTCATTCAACCTTTTTTATAAACATAACCGATCCCACATAAAAAGGGGGAAATCTGTAAATTAAAAATGTTGAATTTGTGTAAGGACTGTCGTACTCTTTGAAAGTGTTTTTACTCGTTCCACTTGGCACACCAAGGGCTATTGAATTCTGAAAAAGAAATTATTTATGCAGCTTTACAGATTGCCTGGCAACGAAAACCTAACTGAAGATGTTTGACACATGTAAATTCTAATAGAGAAACATTTAACTTGTCAAACAAGCTGAATCTCCGTGCACAAGTACCTTATTTCTTTGCCCCAATTCTTTCTTGACTTGTACATGAACAGAGAATTGTGCATCTTGACACAATTGGAAATCTATTCAAAATAGAGTTCCGCAATTTGAGCGTAAATTTCAGGGGTCATTAATGCTGGCGGAAAACACTTGGGCAAATTTTTCTGCACCCCTGTGGTGTTGCTAGGCAATACTCATTGTGTAATGTTCCTTGGGAATTAGGTTCCTTGGAAAAGACTTAAGTTTATGAAGAACGAGAAAACACATGCTGCTAGGGTATAAAATAGACGATGAAATTAACATACAGGTTTATTGAAGGGAAATCAAACAAGTTTTGAAAATCAATTCTCCATATATTTTAGTGATGTCAATGTCATTATTTCCAATGTACTTTCTCCTTAACCTAAAATTTAAGTGTCAAACTAGAGTCAATATCAAGTGGTCTGTCCAAGCCACAAACACTCAAATAAAACATCGATGACAGGTCTGTACAAAGAGACAGACTAACAAACAACACAGAGGGGGAACAAGGGCCCTTTTTTTTCTAACAAAGAAATAAAATGAATGTTTGACAAAATACATTAATTTCATGGCAACAGGAAGCTCCCTCTAACAACTCACGATTTTTTATTTTTTATTTTTTTTTATCATTTTCAAGCCAGATTTAATATGGTTTGTGGATTAATTAGAACTATTATATGGAAGACAATGGAACTCTCCGCCCACAAACAATTGGCAAAACCTCCAGCTTTTGGAACACACTGATGAAGCAAAAACAGCTGAACTGAGGCATGGAATATGTTCTAATAGGCCTGACACCTTAAAAGCTAAAGAAAGATCAAACGGCAGTGTTAGAATCAGAGAAAACAGCTGTAAGAGTGGAATTGAACACAGGTTTTCCACCAGTAACAACATAATTCTGTGTAGATAGAGGGAACACTCCCAGAGTAACAGGGGCACTTCTCATAAACATCACCTCATGGGAGAGGTTCTGAGGAGTAACACACCTAACTATAACAGCCACATAATAAACAAGCATTTCTATAGCCCACCTATAAAACAGGAGTAAGACATCAGCTCCTATCTGAGGGTCATGAGAAACATCAAACAACATCTGCAGGTACCACAAACCCACATCTTTACCTAGCTCAATTATTAACACTAAATATTAAATCGGCTGGGGTTTCTTTCCAATCCTTTTCTTTCACCAGCAATGTTGAAACCATTGAACCATGTAAATACAGTGCATTTTAATTTGATAACTTGTAGGACAGTATAGAATATATTGTTTTTGCAAACATAATATCAAATTAAAGTACAAAATTTATATTTACTTATCAATTTTAAATCTGCTTTTCAGCAGTATTTTCAAAAACAATATTACTCCATCAAAATTGTATACAAACATGCAATATTTGTGATTTTATTTTGTTTATTTGCTGAAGGATTTTTTTCTTCTTTTTGTATTAATATTATTATCATGGTAAATGGGAGCCTTGATTAAAACGTTAATACCTGTTTAGAAGCAGCCCTTTATTTTAGGAGAGGAGATCTGAGAGGAGCCCTGGATCCTATTACTAAGACAGTAACGAGACACCAACAGTAGCTGTGGGTAGTCAATATGGGGTAGTGTTTGTACACAGAAAAAACTACCCCACAAATTGGTCAGTTAAAACTGTTCTTAGGAGCAATGGAGATGTAAACAGTTGATCCTACCAGTCACCCTTTGACGCTAATTGTCACCTGATAACCCAAGCTATATCCTCTCACCAAAACAAACAGAGGCAGTGAGGGGGTGCAGTGGAGAGGAGACCCGCTCAAACGAGTAGACGGTGTTACTTTAATGATCCTTGCCTGACAACCCCAAAATACTACCCTGCTACTCAATGCAATATATACTTCTATGTATGCAAAACAAAATATTAAAACATACACTGTTTGGGGGGAAAAATGAAATCTAAGAAGACTTTTAAAAAATCTAAGATATCCATTCTTCACAGGGCTACATGAGAACCTTTGGGAAGTATTTAATGACTTGTTGGATCCCTTGGTTGATTGTCAGGAAAACAATTTCCTCAGCCCATCATTAAAGAGCTTCAATACTCAGGATTACAAAAACGTAACTTATGTGAAGGTCCAATAATAACTTTGGAATTTATTGTAAATTGAATTAATATCAATGGAATAAAATATAGTGCCTTTTTAGTGTTTTGTTTTTCAGACTGTAATTACTATAACACTATGACAGTAGTTCATTTAGTAGAATAGCCCTTGAACTAAAAAAACAACTCATTTTTTCTAAATTTACTAACAATGAAACCAGTTGACTTTTTTGCTGGTCTAACTTTAGGAAATCATTAAAAAAATATACATCCTTTCGGAAGACATTTTAAAAATGTAGGCCAAACTTAAAAACAATAAGGTACAGTGTTTTAGGCCGCTCTGCTATCTGTAAATGAAACAAATTTATAGTCCCTGAGATGAACTGTTTTTAAAAAATAAACAAGTTTCTACGTAGAGTCTGCCAAAATCAGAAGTGACTCAGATAGGTATATAAAAAATGGTTCTTAATTTAGCCCATATATAATCTAACACTACAGGGGGCTACGGAAATTTGACAGTTCTCCTAAAATGTAAGTGGTTAGATTAATGGTGTAATAAACATGTTACTTAATTCACCACTGGAACTACACCAAAACATCTGACAAAGAGCACCACAGTATTTGATGTGATAATCCCATTAATCTCCAACACCTTTTCAATGACTGCAATATGCTCATAGATAAAATTTAATTCAGGGCTCAAATTTAACTGTTTGTAAATCTAATTTCAGAGTAATTTTTTCACTATAATAAATTTTAAATGTTAAGTTTTAAATAAAAAGGATATAATAATTTTGCCCATTTTTACCCCAATGGGTCCAGCAAGACCTGAACTCATACACATATGTACCGTAGGCTACATGTATATTGACAAAAACTAGGATTGGATAGCAAGAAAATGTCCTCATTTTCTGACCATAACTGAAACAAATACATACAACAATATGGGAGCTGAAATGCACTGAATTATGTTCATGCTGCAGGAAAACCCGACCCTGCCTTGATACACAGTGCTAATTACATTTTAAATTTTTAGATTCTGAATTGCCTACAATATTAACTGATGATCTTCATAGCTTGTTTTTGCACAGGAATTCACTTGTTTGATGTAGATGATGTTTGTGTATTCAACCAGGGATTGCTAATATAGGCCCTTCAAATTAAAAAAATCCCTCAATTTTAGCTGATAGAAATTTTAGTTTCCTTTTCTACTACAAATATTCAATATTTTATCGAAGTTTAATTTTAATTAGAACTTTTGCCGAAAATACAAAGGGATTTGATGAGATCAAAGGGCTGTCAAATTGTTATGTTATTCAATTGCTTAAAACAGAAACACAATTTTGAGTTAAAAAAATTCTGTCCAAAAACTACAACAAAATATGCAAGGCACATGTATGCAGGTCAGCTTAGAGGTCTTATGACTGTACAGCCGGGCAGTTTGCTTGTGCATCTTGGATAACAAATGCTTTGAGGACTCCAGAATAATCAATGTAGACTCTTTCAACTGAAAATACACTTATCTTCAGTGAAGTCGGTTGTGCTTCTGTATTATAATGATATTTATCTCATTCCACTAGTTATTGAAAAAATAATAACTTCTCTGAAATTTGTGCATGCAGTCGATTTAATGATTATTGGTCTGCAACTATTAACTGGCCCTCAACATTTTTGAAGTAACTTCCCTTGAGAGACTGATTGATTGATTTATTATTGTTTTACGCCACTTTCAGCGGTATTTCAGCTACATTGTGGCATGATCATATTTACAATTGATTTATTTTTTATCCATATTTAAAAGACATCTGCAATCAGAAGCACCCTTGGCCGTGAACACCAAAAGAGAATCATAATGAACTGAATAGGACATACATCAGTGTTAAACATAATGAACTGAATAGGACATACATCAGTGTTAAACATAATGAACTGAATAGGACATACATCAGTGTTAAACATTTTAACAATGTCAATGTATAATATAGTTCAAATTTGTGTAATATTTAATATTGTGTTAAAAATTCTGACAACTATAGTTCCCTTGGAAGAAATCTTCAATTTAAAGCGATGCTTCTGGCTGCAATAACCCCTATATCCCTTGAAAGGTTACTATTAAACATACTTAAATATGATATCGACTTATCGTTTCT
>JAQQZZ010071957.1:0-13214 GCA_030265115.1 Mopalia vespertina | reverse complement strand
TGCCAGTGAATGTGCTCTGTACATAACGGAATTATACAGCTGGTTTAGGTGCCAGTGAATGTGCTCTGTACATAACGGAATTATACAGCTGGTTTAGGTGCCAGTGAATGTGCTCTGTACATAACGCAATTATACAGCTGGTTTAGGTGCCAGTGAATGTGCTCTGTACATAACGCAATTATACAGTTGGTTTTTATTTAAACCAGTCACCCTTAACAAGGATATAGCCGGCAAATCACAATGAAGATGCGTTGATTAAAAATACCAACATATCCTTATAATTATTGTTCTATAGAAATTAAGTTTTCGCCTATACATTCTCGTGCGATCGTTAGTATTCGATGTATACATGCCTTGCGCCATACACTATGTTATTTTGCTTACGTCACAATAGCTGTGTATTGGGGTTGGAAAGTTGCATATTAAGCTGTTGTGAAGCGGATTAAGGCCAAAAGAAAAACAAAGGGTGTGTGTTAAATTATTTCTAGGCTTCGAACACATCCGTGTATATGGGAAAGTTGCCAGTGATTAAAAAAGACATTTCGTGCTACACATAATACGCGGAGACCTTGCTATAACTTGTGATCACACATGGCCAGGTATCGCTAAGCAGATGTCTGATTATTGTGTTCGTAAATTATCAAAACATTAAAAAATTAAACTCAGAACATATATATTTTATAACAAATAATTTCATTTTAGGTTTATTTGTTGGAGATAACAAATATTCAGTATGTGCTTAAATACACACATTTACGTCCAATCATGCACAAGTTCTTAACACAATACTAGATGGGTTTTTTTTGTTTTGCATCTTTAACATATAGACTTAAAATTTATTTTATTTGTAATTAAATACAAAGATTTTTGGGTTCCATGTTCGAAATGTATTCAAAATCACCATATTAACGGTGTATGGGCCTTTTAATTTTTAATTGTTATACGTGTATTGTGTTTGCTACTAGAACCTCGTAGCGTGTCGCAAGTCAAAGCGAGAGGGGTCTGGTTCAGGAGGTCAACTCAGGTACTCAACAATCGAAGTTATAAAATATTGGAGCAGGCTTTCTGTACTTACAGCCTGGCAAGAATATAAAGGGGGTGGCCTTATGTCCGCACTCAACGAGATCACAACCCGTTTAAATATATTTGTATGTTGTCTAGGGCAGTTACTGCCAGTTATAGTGTCACGTGGAATGACGATTGTCTTTACACTATCTCATAATACTATCGGAGTACGCGATTTAAATGTCTTGAAGTTATTTAGCATAATGTACTTACACACATTGTTATCGTTGAGTGACTGTGAATTTTGAGCTTATGGTGTTGTATAATTCAAATTTAAAAAAAATCAAGAGGAAATTACAATGTTAGTCTGGATGAGCCTTTAATAGGTTCGTATAATGGGAGTCTCGTTTGGAGTATAATTGAAATCTTCATTTTAAGATAACTAACAATAAATCGTCTTGAAATAAGATCAATTTGAGTCCCCTCTTTATTAGAGATTCTCAATTTGAGACCCAACGTTATTAAAGAGATTCTCAATTTGAGACCCAACTTTATTGAAGAGATTCTCAATATGAGACCCAACTTTATTAAAGAGATTCTTAATTTGAGACCCCCTCTTTATTAAAGAGGTCCCAATTTGATACCCCTCTTTTTTTTTTAAGAGATTCTCAATTTGAGACCCCTCTTTATTGAAGAGATTCTCAATTTGAGACCCCTCTTTATTGAAGAGATTCTCAATTTGAGACCCCTCTTTAGTAAAGAGATTCTCAATTTGAGACCCCTCTTTATTAAAGAGATTCTCAATTTGAGACCCCTCTTTATTAAACAGATTCTCAATTTGATACCCCTCTTTATTGAAGAGATTCTCAATTTGAGACCCCTCTTTATTAAACAGATTCTCAATTTGAGACCCCTCTTTTTTTTTTTTTAGAGATTCTCAATTTGAGACCCCTCTTTATTAAAGAGATTCTCAATTTGATACCCCTCTTTATTGAAGAGATTCTCAAGTTGAGACCCCTCTTTATTAAATAGATTCTCAATTTGAGACCCCTCTTTATTAAAGACATTCTCAATTTGAGACCCCTCTTTATTAAACAGATTCTCAGTTTGAGACCCCTCTTTATTGAAGAGATTCTCAATTTGATACCCCTCTTTATTGAAGAGATTCTCAATTTGAGACCCCTCTTTATTAGAGAGATTCTCAATTTGAGACCCCTCTTTATTAAATAGATTCTCAATTTGAGACCCCTCTTTATTAGAGAGATTCTCAATTTGAGACCCCTCTTTATTAAACAGATTCTCAATCTGTGTTTAATTTTACATCAGTTTTTATGATAGAATTGATAATTATCAGAATTTACGATTCGTCCACAAGGCCAGGTTTTGGGGAATGTTTGGTTAGTATAAGCGACTTGTTTTCTCGGCCAATCCATTTTCGGTTGAAGATAGGTTAGCTCTTTAATGTTGTAAATTTGCTTGGATGTTTCCTAAAGATGAAGGCCAATACTATTATTACCAACGTTTGTCGAAAAAAATTTAGAACGGTAAATGTATAACCGTTAAATAATAAATCCAACGACCGAAAGTGAAGTTAATGATAAGGCAAAGGCATATTGTTGTTATGTTGCTCGTCTTTGATGAGTGCATCCGTGTGTTACATACAATGTGAAAATGTGTCTTTTCCCGGAGGCTACAGCAACAGGGAAATAACACCAAACACAATACCGCGTGCAGAAGAAGTATCGTCATGTAGCATTGTTTATAGTGTAATGTTTATGTTTTTATTTGGATTAGGGTTACCTGACACAGAATTATAATCCTTCATGTCACAAGTCAGTTTTGCCTCTGGTATAGCCAACAATTAGAACGGTCGACGAATATTAGATCCATAAATTTAAAACTTAGTTTCAAGATTTAAAAAGAAATATTAAATTTTACTACTTTCAAGGAATTGTATTAGCGTGGTTCCAAATGCATCATGATTTGATGCAGGTGTGTCAGAATATGAATTCAGAATAATACGTTAAAAGAACAACTTTCATTTTTCTTCGTTGGCTGTACAGACTATATCCTCTTAAGACCCTCGTCCGCACCTGTAGACAAACACTTGTTTGTTTACAATTGCCCAGTTATTCATTATCGAGTTACAAATTGAAATTCCAATCCAATGTCCATCTCTGTGGACAAAAGCCCGAACACACGATAACTCCCAAATAATCTACCATATGAAATGGCCTTAGAATCTAACAAAGAACATTACCCGGGGTCTTAGAAGGATATACAAGCAGTTTAGTAAAGAATGGATTCTTGCCAGCATCCAAGTCCATAGGCGACAAAGATTTTACAGGTAAAACCTAATTAGAGGGATTTAGAACTCTTGGAACAGTCAACTCTGCATGCGTATCAATTGTTCCTTTCCTTGTTCCCAATGCGAAGGGTTGTTACAACCTACACCGGACCATGTAGGCAGTCTTCTGGAGGCATACCCTGAGGAATTCCTCAGATAATAATCTATCTACCGATTCAAAGCAACACATCAAGATATATTAAATCTCTTAGGCTCTCATAAACCTCTGGAAAAAAGTTGGCTTATTCCTTATCTTGGTCTGTGTATTCGACAGCCAGATCTTTTTGAAGTCACTTGAAAATACGTCACACTTGCAGAGCAAACACCCTTATATCCTCTACTTCCACACTTGGTAATTAAACGGCTGATCGTGTTGAAAAGCCCCTGTTTTCCATGATGTTCGCCTATTGCCCGAACTGCTGAGGACTTTAATTCGGTAAATTACCGAAAATTATGCGGTCTTCACCAGATAAACACCTTTTTTTAAAGACACTAACAAATTTTATTATTCTTATTTCTTTTCTCAATTTTATGTTGACCCACATTGCACATTTTCAAATTTTTAAGCAGCTGAATTTTTCCTTAACTGTGGCTTAGAGTAGCATAGAGCTCTGCCTCGTGATTTCCTGGTTAGAACACTTGGCGCGGGTATATCCCATAGTTGCCATCTGCACTGAAAAGCTAGATGGTACTTGATGGTTACAAGTGGGTCTTCATGAGTTAAATCCAAGTCTTGGCTATACACTATTTACAGGCGTCTCGTTTTCGTAGGCCCCTGAGGTCATTTTCGCGGTTAGTTGGAGGTAATATTCAGTGCACTGTTGTTCTCAATCTAATTAAAATCAGATCTCAAAAACCATTTCCGTGTTTGTTTGTCGCTATATTGAAATCTAACACAATCCCTCTACTTTTACCGTTCAATTAGGTCAAGCTTACTGGGGTTTACGAAAGGTCACAGTTTGAGTTGTCCAATAAAAAATACAGATAACACCCGGCCATGGTAAACCCCAAATTCAGCCAAACAAGCAGAAGTTGTCCGGATTTCTTCTGTGTTGATGTTGTCGCACGTAAAAGGGGGAAGATAACAGAACAATTGAATTGACAAACCTCTCCCTTCCCCATAAATTCCCTCCAAAAACATGGATGGAAATGGTACCTGTTAGTCATATACATTAAGTGATTAAATGCACGCAAACTGTCTAGAGACTGCCAATCCTACAATATTTTATCAGGCCTCGATTTTTCCAACGCTGACGTGAACGATCTAAGTTTAACTATTGGTTGCGTAAAAAAGTTAGGGCCTACCTAAAAAGCCTATAGGTTATCAGTACTTGTGCTGTTGGGATAACTTGTTGTTGTGTTAATTTAGCAGGGGGCTATATATTCAGAGAGGATAGAAGACTATGACCACGTTTTAAATAATTGAACTTTTGTATCTGCATGTCAGGGTAATAAATTAACTCCCACGGCATTGAAGGGTTTGACATCACGGGCGCATGCATAAGCCTACACACACCACTGCACGTAATCCTTGTAAGTCGTTAACATAAAAAGATCGATTAGCAAGCCTGTGCAAGTCGATCAAATTGACAGGTTTGATGAAGAAAGTGACTGAATTATTGTCGAAAAGGATAATTTATCTGCAGTTTATCTTTATTTGGAATAAAATGTACTTATCTCCAACCGGACACGGACCACAAAAAACATTTCACTGTCTTTCATTTCTGTGAAGACACTACAGTACAGGCCGGCCGAAACGGAAACTTTTGATTGGTGTCGAGCATGACTTACACCTATTGGGCTGACACGCCACCATAGGAATGCAATAACCTTAACTATACGGCGTTAAACCCAAATGTCAGTTGCTCAAATAGTCGCTGTAAACAACAACTTTTTTATGACAAGTAATATTTAAAAAACGGATCCCACTTCAACACAACTGTTGTTTGTTTCGAGTTATGATAAGACTTGCAATTGTTCCTTTGTTTCAACCGTTCTCGCGATCGACGACCGTTCGCGTCAAAATGATTTTGCGTAATCTCCACGTTAGCAAACGATTTTTCGCGGCAAAAATCGAAACCAGTTTTATTGATGGCTTATTAAATTCACAATAAAATGATGTTTATATTTTTTACCAACCTGTCACCATCTTCTTACAGATACACCAGTGCTAAACATTTAGTCGGTGATAAGAAAAAGATGATCAGATGCTGGAAAACGCATCTCATGTCTATATATATATGGAATTAAACTGCCCTTCATAATGTTTATCTTGTCGCACATTCGAAAACGCATGTTTCCATGCGAGTTAAAATCACGAATGGATACTATTGAGAGTGATGTCCCTTCGCAAGTGATACATTTGGTCGCGGAAGTTGTTCTATCTTCCGATAAAAACAGGAAGCCGTCTTGCCTCCATGACTTACAAACAGCCCAGCCTGCGTTACAAAGCTAGAAGGTACTTGATGGTTACAAACAGCCCAGGCTGCCTTAAAAAGCTAGATGATACTTGATGGTTAGGCCTACAAACAGCCCAGTCTACGTTAAAAAGCTAAAAGGAACTTGACGGTTACAAACAGCCCAGTCTGCGTTTAAAAGCTAGATGATACTTGATGGTTAGGCCTACAAACAGCCCAGTCTGCGTTAAAAAGCTAAATCATACTTTATGGTTAGGCCTACAAACAGCCCAGTCTGCGTTAAAAAGCTAGATGGTACTTGATGGTTAAGCCTACAAACAGCACAGTCTGCGTTAAAAAGCTAGATGGTACTTGATGGTTACAAACTGCGGTGTCCTTTGTATCTTGCTTGCGGTTCGTTCCCTTCAGCCAACTTCCTGGTAGATATGGAATAAGTTAAATAACCTTAGTCACAGTTTAACAAATAAACCAATCAGTTTAAATATGCGAATCGCACAAACTTCCTTTATTGAAAACCACGGACTCAAGCACGGTCGCCTGGCTTGTTTGTATCTATTCGATAAAAGATAAATACATGTTATCACCACACAGTGCTGCTCTGACTGCTTGTATCGGCTCTCGTGCTTCGCTGGCAGTAGCGACCGAGACCGAACATGATTATGATATATCTTCGGTTTGATAGTATTAAACTTCATTTTCCTCGAATGTATGTATCACACACTTTATAAATACGAAAAAAACGTATAATAATATATTTTATTTACTATCAGACACATACAAAGCAGGCGATCGTACACTTACTGTATCAATTCGATTGTTTTTGACGGGCAGATATTAAAGGAAGTCAATGTGATTCATATCAAAGTCTAGAGTAACCAGGGATTCTGCTGCAGCAAAATCCAATTAAACAATGAACTGTGGCGTCATGCCAACCGCTCAACGTATATGGATCCAAGTTCTCTAGTGTGGTTTAATGTAAAATCTATTTTTGTTACATTTTAATACTAGCTGTTGCTGGTCGAAAATCATTGACTATGCATGCATGGGCTACATACCTAGACCTACTTTTCAGAAAGTAATATTTGCCTCGTCATCCAACTCATTTGAGATAGCTTCATGCATAAAAAATGAAGTCCCTGGGGATTTTTCTTGCGATGTCATCGTTCGGAAAGTCCAAGTATTTATGGAAATGTTATTGATGTATTCCCGTTAAACTTTTGAAACCGCGATGTAGAAAATGTAACTTGTACAAATAAAATTCTGTGTGTCTTATTATCAGAAGTATTCGGGCGAAACAGGATGTAATTGTACATTGACTGGTAAAAGTCTCCACCCAATTCTGTCCACATTATATTTTCATGCATTGCTCAAACTTGATAGAATCTGTCAAACGAACCCTAACTGTTGTTATTTTATCTTTACACCACATCATGCTATGTGTTGTCATATAAACTTTGTACCAGCACACTCCAAGCGAAAAGAGAGAAGTTCTGGGTCTAGTATGTACAAAGACTTTGTCTCTTGACATTAAATCCATAAGTTTTGTAAGCAATCCCCTTCTACATCCATGCACTATTGTGGATGGTATTGCAGGAGTTGTTTTAAAGGCGTCCTCCCCATGGTGCTATGAGGTGTGCAAGGTTAAACTAAAACAATACATACCGGTACATTAAGCTAGTTATCCCTGTCTTGTATTGTGCTACCAGACACACTTAACTTTCCATATGTATATACAATTGGTTGGATTGACTGTGAGAGAGTTTCTGGTAACGTGCGACTCTCTGTGATAAGAGGCAACGCGACAACATGAAGTCGTGGTTCTCTGTAAATGTTATCCCTTTGTCTTTGAGTACCGTCTTATTGTAACTTCTGCTTGAAGTTACAATAAACAGCATTCTTTTTTGTCAATGATGTTAATCCTCCGATGAATGCTTTTTACTTAACAAAATATATAACATTTTCCAATAAAAACTTATGCGCGCATAATACTCAAATATCGTGCTGAAAGATTTACACACAGTTGTTGCTCCTAAGGTAAAAGAGATGTTTACCCTGATTCATTTCTGCGGTTTTACATTTGTAAATTGTAAACATTGAGAGATTGTTGAAGGACTGCTCTCAATATACACGATACCGGACAGGGACGTACTGAAAAATAATGCCTCTATGCCTCTATGAGTATTCGGTATTAACTAAGAAGGTCATAAAGTGTCGCAGAAATAGTTAAACTGTTGTAATATAAACGATGGATTAAGGCGTCTCGAAAATTGACAAATAATCATAAATGGTTTTCTTATATCTTATTTTTGATCACTCATTGGCATGATTTGCTTGAATTCATCAAGTGGCCATACGATAAACACTGATATCGGACTCGTATCTGACATTGTACAATTATGGACTATTCGGTTCTCTGCTTTGGTCAAGTTAAAGGTTTTGTCTGCTTCTGTCAGACTGATTCCGACAAGTCTGTATTCTGTGGTTGTTGCTCGTATTAACCCAATGAATGTCATATATTAAAACAGTTATCATATCGACCTTGGCCTCCACCTTCGGCAATTCGACTTCTGGGTATCTGTACGAGTCCGTATAGGCCCAATGAAAAGACCAAATCAATATGAACGTAGCAACCTTCATGTCACAATCAAACTGGGCGTGTGACCAAAGCTACTATCACAAGCAAGGTGCCAGACAAATATGTATATACACATGTAGTTAAACAAACGTTTCTTCTTTTGCAGGTACGACGTTGAAACTGAAGAATGGACAATGGTAGCGCCAATGCGAACGCGACGTATTGGCGTTGGCGTGGCTGTTATTAACCATACCATGTACGCTGCTGGCGGCTATGATGGCGTGAATCGATTAAGGAGCGTTGAGGCGTACGATAGCGTCAGAAACGAGTGGCGTTACGTCTGCCCAATGAACACGGCCCGGAGTGGAGCAGGTATGGACAGATTTAATCACACAGCTCGTCTTTTATTTTCCGTATCATAGTTTATCATAACCATCTCTGTTGTGTGCGGATTATTTAATCAAATTCATGACAATCACACAAAAACATCACACAACAATCTTTTCTTTTTTTGAGTTGATAAAGTGGCATCAATAAGATGCTGGTCCAAGAACTAATTGACCCCGGGCCACCAAACTGTCACTGCATAGGGTTATCGGCTATGTTGTCTTGGAAATCACTCTACCAACAGTACCAAATATAAGGTGACAAACATCTGAAACAATGAAGGCGTTAATCCTGAATCAGCGAATCCAATGAATGGGACAAACTAACCAAACCGTAACCTCGATTATACCAGGCAGCATATTCACAAAGCGACTATTCAAGACTGAAACCGTATTGAATGAAAGAGTTTGCTGCTAATATAGTCAAATTGACCTAAACGGTTTTACTAGTCACATTCATGAAAGGCGCTAGGAATTTTGTTTACAGTATAAATAGTTCACACACACATATCTATATATTTCTCTACAATAATAAAAAAATATATTTCATAGATAAAGATCTATTCAGAAACTTGTCTATGGGTGTTTATCCTGTCATTTCTGGGCAAATCACAGGTACATTATAGGGATGGCGCTGTTTATTTTCTCATGCATCGCTTTCGAATTCACACCATATATCTGTAGTGTGTCATTCTGCAAGCGAAATAACTTAATTTGTTTTTGTGTTTTTTTAGGTCAGTCAAATTAAATATGGATATATAGATCATTTCTAAAAGCAATCGATAAATTCATTGTTGATTTCTTTTTTGTATTAACATTATTATTTGTATTAACGTGTTGCTTGTTCTAGGTGTTGTTGCTTTGAAGGATCTGCTTTATGCTGTGGGTGGTTTTGACGGGGACTCTCAGTTACGTAGCGTCGAGCGCTACCGACCAGACACTAACACTTGGGAATATATCACTCCAATGAATAGCCCAAGAAGCGCCTTGGGAATTGCGCTCCTCAACGGAAAAATATATGCTTTTGGTACGTTATCTTCTAAACTAAAGTGTTACATTGGTACTTTTAGGCAATTATTATTAATTCGTATTAGTGTTTTATTTATTGTAAGGTCAATTGCATATACAATTTTATTTTTATCTTAAAATCAATAAAGTACACAATTATTCAGAATTGTGTTAACATCTAATTGTGGCGATTCTTGATACAATTTTCTTACCAAGCGATTATTGTCTACTTTCAGCGCGAATATCTGGCTATGTAGGTGCCAGTTTAACAAACCTTGCCAGACTTAAGGTTTTCTCCCCTCAACAGTTAAGATCAACTCAAATCGCTTTATCTAACAATGCCATGTTGTAAATCCATACATTGCCATGCCGCCATGGCAAAAAGCAGCCGCAACATCACATTTCGGAATCTCCGATCTGATTTGGTATCCATATAGGTTCTAGACGAATTGCGACAGGGAGCGATTCCAAGTTGGGATAAAGTAAATGAACTTTATATATAATTACTACACACTAAACGTATTAATATCTGTGGATAAAAATTATGGTCTTTCTCCCCCTTAAGATGGATTTCCCTTTTTTGTCTTAGGTTTTGTCCCAAATTCAAATAAATAAAACAAAATTATAAAGGTGTTTTTTTTACTCAGGTGGTTTTGATGGGGAAGAATTCTTATCTTCAATAGAAGTGTATGATCCTCAGACATCTAATTGGACTTTAGTTGGTGAAATGAGATGTGGGCGAAGTGGACACGCCGTCACAGTGGGCTGTGAACCTTGCTAACAGCGCCAGGACTTCCAGACAGTAACCAAATTGAAGCACCGAATCTCAAGAAAAAGTTAACACATAGTCTAGTTAAATAATATATGTAAACTTGTGTTCGGGAAACCATTTCCAACCAGTAAAGAAATATGGACTCTGAACGAAACTGAGAACCGAAAAGCGAACCAAAAAGCTAGCCACTTGCTGTCTGTAACAAGAGCAAGCAATAATATGTAGGCCAAAACTGCTGTACAGAAATTGAACCCGAATACGAAACTAAAGAGTGGATATAGACCGTGTTTAATTTAGCCTGAACTACGACTTTTAAACTAGAATGTTAGAAAACTTAGAACTAAACCTAATTTATTTGACTTTGCTGGAACACACAATTATTTGTTTCACTCCTTTAAAGAGATTGGGAATAAGGAATTACCGCATTCCTACAGCATTTAGTTTGTTTCTAATACAACGCTTCGAAGAACACGTTGTTCAACGTTTTACAATGTGAATTTGTAGAAAAGTTAAGTTGCTAGGTAGAAGACTTTGAAATATCTATGGCTAAGAAGGATAAACTATGGCAGTCTGAAAATTCTATATCAAGGAATTTCCATGTTGGAAGACTTCTCCACTCTGTTGAGAATACAAGTGTGTCAGGTTTGACAAGACGACGGAGCTTAACTGGAGCAAGAGTCACTGTCGTAAAAAAGGACCATTTATTTATTTCGCTATAATCGTACCACTTGAACATGCTGCACGGATATAGCGTTTCAATTACTGGAAGTCCTTTTGTTAAAGATGCTCAGATGTGGAGGCATTATGATATACATCGCAATAAGATCAGGCGTAAGGTCGTCCAAAGATGCTCAGATGTGGAGGCATTATGATATACATCGCAATAAGATCAGGCGTAAGGTCGTCCAATTTAGCCCTCTACATTTGTTGAAGACAATATAGAAACAATTGCTTTAAAATCAAATGTGAATCATATCTCATTGTAATGATGCTGTAAGCAATATGTTAATTTGCTACATATCTTGCCCTTGTGTAATACTGCTGACTTTGTGTCATTTGCGACTACTAGACCAGAAAATGTTGACTTCCATTCCACCCAAGGGAGTTCTCAAGTTGTGTAATGTGTATTTTTCCTACTTGTTGATGCTCAAAATATGTATGTAAATAAAAAAATGTTTGGACGTTTCGTAACGACCTTGACCTTGATTGTCACGAGATTTCAATCATGTCGACCAGAAGAAATGTTAGAAGTACTCAAATGATTCTGACAACTTTAATGCTTTATACCCAAATATAGGTATATACACAGACATATTTATACGCAAAAAAAAGAAGAAGCGAAAATGTGATAAAATATGCGAAAATCGACGGAATCTGTATACTGTCTATATATATCGTGCTGCGAGCTGATCTGTGCAATCCTATTTCCTGTGCCTGGTTTTCTTCTGTGTACAGTTTATTCCAGGAAAAGCAATTCTATGGAGAGGATTCATTCAAAATAGCGGTGGACACCATCATGTTTTAAGTACAGAACTTTGTCTTTGATATATGCTCGGCCTTTCTTCAAACTGGACAAGCGTTCAATGAGAGTGTGCAAGTTTTTCGTTTTGTAGATATGTGAAACTATCGCGACCATCGGAATATGTTTCTATACAGGTGTATTTACATTTACTACCGTAGTATATTATGTATACATTCCGGAAAACTTAAGATATATCCAGAGTTATATCTTAAACAGTTGAGATTGTGTAGGACAACACCCTGAACCTACCTCAAGAAATCAGTCCAAACATGTATTTATATGATTTAATGTCTCCATGACAGTGCATGCTTTCCGTCACGTTTTAGTTGACTTGAAATGCTACACACGGTTAACTGCGTGAAATGTACGAGTCAGCGATTGTCAGTCATACTATTTGTGGTATATTATGGAACTTTCTCTTATTTCGATATTTGTGGAACAGAAAATTAAATTATTTTTTAAACTGTACAGAAACTGTAGGCCTATTGTATATCGAGATATATTATTTGTATGCTGATGTATCTACAGAAGATGTAAAATGAATTAAATAATTTATATATATATATATATATGTGATTGTGTATGGGCTAATTTCATGATTTTTGTTTCGTTTGTTTTTAACATTTTCTTTTTTCACACAAATCAGTCAAGTGCTGAAGTTAAATACCTAATATTATGCAATAAGTAGGTCTGTGCAACAACAACAAAATCAGCAAATCGGTAACAAATGCTTGAAGCTATATAAGTGTAATATTCAAGATTTAATGGCCGTATGAAATTGCTATAGTAGGTAACAGGAATATGATGTTTTGTTGTGTTGTAGCCCTTGTTTATTCTTTGTAGTTTAGTTGTGTAAAAATAACTACAGTATCAGTGGAAGCCATTTCATACTTTAAGAGTATGACAATCAAACTTCAGGTAAATATGGTGTTTTGGTATGTTGTAGCCCTTGTTTATTCTTTGTAGTTTAGTTGTGTAAAAGTAACTACAGTATCAGTTGAAGCCATTTCATACTTTAAGAGTATGACAATCAAACTTCAGGTAAATATGGTGTTTTGTTGTGTTGTAGCCCTTGTTTATTCTTTGTAGTTTAGTTGTGTAAAAATAACTACAGTATCAGTTGAAGCCATTTCATACTTTAAGAGTATGACAATCAAACTTCAGGTAAATATGGTGTTTTGT